>JAMPIV010016457.1:610000-630848 GCA_024509875.1 Oreohelix idahoensis
CTATATGCTCTTCAAAGGTGTTTGTAGCAACAAGAATGTCATCCATAAAGTTAGTGATATGGGGATTTTGTAGAGGTTCCAACAATTTCCTCATCATTCTTGAAAAGATACTTGGAGCATTTTTCAGCCCAAAAGGTAGTACATTAAACTCGTAGTGTCCGTCTGATGTACTAAATGCCAGTATTTTCCTAACTTCTGGTTTCACTGGTATTTGGTAGTATCCCTTGCTTAGATCTACCTTCGATAAATACCTAGCCTTACTCAGTGTAGAGAATAGCTGGTTGGTGTCAGGTAATGGATCCACCTGAGATTCTGTGATAGCATATAGCTTCTTGTAGTAAATACCTAACCTGTGTTCACCACTAGGCTTCCTTAACAGCACCACACTTGAGCTATAGGGAGATTCAGACTTTGAAATAATTTTCTCTTTTAAGAGATAGTCAATCTCATCCTTGAGTGCTTGGGCTTGCTATTGTTCAGTCCCTGTCCGCTACAATGCTTCCAGTGGACTGTGTATGGGGACGGCCAAACAACAACGTTGCCGGACCCACACCTATTTCTATTGTAAGGGGCAGTATACCGAAGTGGGGCCTGTCTCCATCAATTGTTTGGTACAGCCCTGGTTCCTACCCCCTATGGTTCGGGTTTGTTTCTGCAGCTTTTTAAATACTGGTTGCTGACTAACCAAATTTTTCAAATGATCCAGGCCATGGTGATCCGACAAATATCTAGTCGGGGTGGGATGTCTCTCGTCCCCTCTCTGTACAATACGGAGAGTTGCCATGGTTACTGGTGTAACTGTAGACGTGTGATTTTGTTCTCTCTTTATCACTGCATCTACCTGTTGTTTTCTCTTGTGTGTTTTCTTGGTGGGCCTACTTCCGCAACAATGCTTCCCTAGGTCCTGTAACTTGTCTACGCTTCTGAATGAGGTTACCTGGTTACATCCTGAACAGGATTTCATATACCAACTTATGTCTTCAATTATTCCTGGCCAGTAATATCGCAATGCTATATTTTGACCAGTGGCCCCTTTTCCTCTGTGACCACTGCCTGATGTAGCATGCTCTTGCTCCATAATTTCCTCCCTGTAGAATTTTGGCACTACCAGCTGTTCATGCCTTTTAGGTCCTTTTCCAGCTTGTCTGTAGAGTAGGCCATTTTCCATATAGTAGTCTCCTTTCTCTGGAGGGTTATGGGCCTTTGGCAATTTGCCAAAACAAGGCTTCAATGTGCTGTCTGCTGTTTGAGCCTTTTTCATCTTTATACGATGAATGTTTATTGGATCTCCCTCCTCCTTTTTTGGGGCTCGACCTGGTATGGTTTGCTGCCATGACAACAGGTTTTATTGGGTCACCCAAAAAGACATATTTACATCCTATTACCAGCGGGTATATAGGATCATCGCTCACTGCTGCTCGGATACTCCTTCCACATAGCGAGTTCTCACGTTGATCCTTGCTATGGGCAGTGTCATGGTGCCGGTTCCCTGCATTGCCCCTTGTATGTCCACTGTTTCTGTGGTAAGTTGATCAGGGTGCACTAAGGTTGCACTCACGACTGAGTCGAATTCCACTCCTGAATCATATAAGCACTGAATTTTAGTGCCATTATATGTCACTTCCTCACAGACAGGGGGATGATGGAGGTCATTCTGACTAACTGCCAGTTCCTTTCTTCTCTTGTTCCCTGTTGTAAGACATGCAGCGAGATAAGGAGGGTTTTTCCTTCTGCAGTCTGCAGTATTGTGGTTACTCATTAGACAAGTTTTACACCACTTTCCTTCCTTCCGGTAAGGTGTCTTATTCGATCTTAGAGGGTTTTTGTCCTTTTGGTCAAATCTTTGTTTGTTTCTTGTGGTATGGTCTTTTTGTTCATATTTGGAATAGTTTTGTGATGATTTGAAGTTTTCACCCTGCTTCTTCTTATTTCCTAATAATTCTGCCTGAGCTGCTTGATATCTCTCAGCAACAGTTACAATATCTTCCAATCTCTCTGCTCCTTGTTCCATGATAAACTTCCTCATTTCTTGAGGCATGGAGTCTTTCACTTGCTCCATCATTATCATTTCTTTCAAATCCTGACACTTTCCTAAACTACTCCATTTGTCCAAATAGGTTTCCAATCTAGCAGAGAATTGGTGATAGTTTTCTCCTGGAAGAAGTTTAGCTGTTCGGAAATTCTTTCTATATGATTCTGAGTTCTTTTCGTATCTCACAAGCAGTGCCTGCTTCAGGACTTCATAATCTTCCTGGTCATCTCTTGAGAGCTTCAAATATACATCGTAGGCCACACCTCTCAATCCCTGAGATAGTTTAAGACTCCACTTTTCTTTCCCTAAGCCATAGATAGTGGCAAGTCTTTCGTATCTATCCAGGTACGACTCAATGGCGTCTTCTTTCTCAATAAATGGGTGCAGATGAAAATTCATGGCCCCACTTGAGGTTCTCTGGCTGGAGCTACTCTCAGAGTGAGGTGAGCTACCACCATTATTGCCAGTCATCATCATGTGACATATTCTTTCCAGAACGTTGTCTCCATTACAGCTGCTCTGAACGCATCACGATTCTGGGCAAGTCGACCTGCATCAGCCAAAGACAAGTTCAGACTCTCTGTGATGTCCTGGGTCCACCGTCGTCTAGGTCGACCCCTTCCCCTTTTTCCAGGGACCATACCTTCCATCACTGTTTTTTCCAGACTATTATGTCTTTTTATATGACCGAAAAATTTCAGCTTCCTTATTGCGATGGTATTTAGGAGCCAATGTTCCTGTACGTTTAGTGAGTGCAGTACTTCTCTGTTGGTCTTTTTTTCTGTCCAGGGTATTCTCAACATCCTTCTGTAGCATTTCATTTCGAATGATGTAATCTTTTTTGCAACTGTTTTATTGAGTGTCCAAGTCTCGCAGCCGTATGTTGCTACTGGGAATATACATGCTCTGATCAGTTGTAACTTTGTTTCTTTGCTTGTGCCTTGCCATAGGTTTTTCATCTGTATTAGCTTATGTGAAGCAATTGCAAGTCTTCTTTTAATTTCTACTGCACAGTCGCCAGAGCTGTTAATGATTGATCCTAAGTATTCGAATTCATTGACACTTTCCAGTTCTTCGTTATCAATTTCAATTTCTGGTTTGGTCTTTACTTTGTCTGTTGTCAATACTTTGGTCTTCTTGGTGTTTAGGTATAGATTCTGGGCCTCGCTGTGTTTTTTGGTGGACTGAAGTAATTGTTCAAGTCCTTTTGGGTTGGTCGATAGGAGGACTGTGTCGTCAGCATATCTGATTTCCGGGATCTGGTACCCGCCGATGTTAAATGAGTCAAACTCTGTGTGTTCTTGGTCATCTCTTACGTTTCTCATGATATTCTCGGCATAAATGTTAAACAGGTAAGGGGAAAGGGTACAGCCGTGTCTTACTCCTTTCTGTACTTCAAACCATTCTGATGTTTCCCCCCTCTATTCTTACGGCTGCCTGTTGTTCTTGGTACAGCAGTGCGATGAGTTGTATAAGGTGGTTTGGAAATCCCATATTTTTCATAATAGCCCATAACTGCTGATGTTGTACACAATCGAAAGCTTTGGTGTAATCAATGAAACAATTATTGCCAGTAGTTGCCAGAATTTCGAGCTCTTTTAATCTCAATTGATGGTCTCTCTCTGCTTGTAATTTCCTTTCCTCAGAGTCAATTTTCTTTGCCTCATTTTCAGCCTCCAATTTCTTGACTTCAGCTGCTAATTTCCTTTCTTCAACTTCTAATCTTTTGGCTTCTCTTTCAGCGTCCAGTCTTTTGTCTTCTCTCTCAGCTTCCAGTCTTTTGGCTTCTCTTTCAGCTTCCAGTCTTTTGTCTTCTCTCTCAGCTTCCAGTCTTTTGGCTTCTCTTTCAGCTTCTACTTGCAATTTCCTTTCCTCTCTATCCATGTGTTTGTCCACTTCTGTTGTGACATACTGAATAAGAGCATCACCTGTAATATTTAATTCCTTACCCATCTGCATGACCGCAGTTCTGAACTTCACTAGATCAGCCATGACGTTACTTAGATAGGGTATGTAAATTTACTATATCCAAATATTATAATTAAACTTAATTAATTTAAATGAACAAATAATTTCCGTGCAACTTTGTGAGCATCAATTATTTACTGAGTACTAAATGGTACTCCTCGCAAGAAAATAATAAAAAATCTTATTATATAATTTTTTCAAAAATTTGTTTCTGTTGTTATCTATGGGTGGCACAAGATAGAGTTAGTAGATAGATGAATAGACTAAGTATGGCTCAAGGTATATAGAAATATCCCAGGAACGAGCCCCCAGTGTGGCGTGAGGTTTTTATTGGCTCTTGGATCAGTATAGTACTGACAATTACAGAAATAGAATTTCTGCAGAAAATGGCGAAGTCCCAGTGTCTGAGAGAACTACTGGTATCACAACTTAGTTACGGCTGTGAATGATCTAATCTCGAAACATTAGTGGAGAGGAGACAGACATAAATTGCCACCCCCGCTGTGTAACTAACTGTGATATTACAAAAAACAAGGAAACAGATTTTACTTAACAATTATAAAAAAATTGACAAGTCGTTCAAATACAATTTCCCTATTATTTATTTAGTATATACACTATCTACTCTTGTGCTGAAAGATGGATGTTGGAAGATGGAATGTAATGGATTTGTAAGTTTACAAATGATTTACAAATATATATATATATATATATATATATATATATATATATATATATATATATATATATATATATATATATATATATATATATATATATATATATATATATATATATATATATATATATATATATATATATATATATATATATATATATATATATATACATATATATATACATATACATATACATATACATATACATATACATATATACATATATATATATATATATATATATATATATATATATATATATATATATATATATATATATATATATATATATATATATATATATATATATATATATATATATATATATATATATATATATATATATATATATATATATATATATATATATATATATATATATATATATATATATATATATATATATATATATATATATATATATATATATATATATATATATATATATATATATATATATATATATATATATATATATATATATATATATAATTTATCAGCTATGATCTTATTATTGTCTCTTGCTACGCTTAATCTCTTTTTCGTCACTGACAGTTAATTGCTCACAATTTCCGACGGAAATGGTACTAATGTGTACTCATCTCTCAAAAGTTATGTCCTTCTTAGTTTCTTGCACACAGCACCCGCTGATGATCGTTTCGTTAGCCCACCCAAGACTGAGGGGGACTAAAGATGTAGATCCTGTGCAATCACTGTGCTCCTGTGACGTTCCAGGCAGCTGGATTGACACGACATACGATCTCAGGTTTGATGACACGAATAAAACCTGTAACAAGGAAAAATAGGGGCTAATTTCTGTCCTCAAGCCCACCTATTTCTATTGTATATGAGATGAGCGTATCTCAGGTGTCTGCATGTAGGATGAATGACAACATGGCTCAGTATGATTTAGCAATAGCGAGACAAGACAGGTGTCTACTTGCAAAACATTCTTTTCTGATAAATTAATAACTGAATATATCCAATAATATAAATTCAATACATGAATACATCCAATAATATAAATTCAAAACATGAATACATCCAATAATCTGTACCCTTGGTGTGATACAACCGTTTCCTTCCCCCTATAATATACCAGGCCCTCTCGGACAAGTGCTAAACTGGCTGGTAACATATATCCTAACAATATTGTTGTGTTCTGATGATAGGAATTATATGAGACGAGGACTGTTTAGTGATATATCATGTTGGAGTTATATGGGACAATAGATTGGAGTTAGATGAGACAACAGATTGAGTCCTAACAAGGACTGTTTTGGTTATATTTCAGTTGGTTTTATCTGAGATAATAGACTGAAGTATGAGTCCTATTAGTCTTCGTCTTCATCAATCATATCAGGAAATACAATCATTATACCTAATTCCTCAAGATACAATCAGTAACCTGATATGTTCATATTGAAACAATTTATATTAAATATATACAGGTGTAGTAGTATAAATGACACACAACCAATACAACCATTATATATCTGCTGTAGGCCTATTTTCCTACAAGTTATAGTAAATATATATCTAAGATTTAAACAGGCCAGTGACTCGACTAATGAAGCAGTCTGCCAGGTCAATGCACGCAGGTAAGCAATAAATCAAGGTTGACAGCTCCTCTTCTTCAGTCGGTCGTCTCTCTGGCTTTGTGTCGGTGTTGTGTGATTATGCATAAAATTCGCCCGTATATATAGGTAGATGTGGGAACTTTTACTGCTAAAGGAACGCTTGTTGATTGGCTGTATGCGGTTTCGTACCATGCTCCGTACCGTCCTTGACCGAAACGAGTCCCAGAAAAACAGGGCTTATGGCTAATTTTATTCTGTTTTTCCGCCATATTGGGTGACAAGATGGCCGCAACCGACATCCGAAAAAAGGGCAGTTTTTCCCTGGCGTAACTTCGTGTAATTTATTTTGGCTCAGCGACTGTGCGTTGATTGGCTGGGGCAAATTTGTATCCCGACATAATGATTAAACTAAGAAGTGGGTTTACACACACTCGTTTCACGTCATGCATGTCTGCCCTTCAGACTTCCATCCCACTCTACTGTCCATTCCTCAGTTATGATTTCTGTGTACACAGTAATACTGTCCTTTGATATTTATTGAATTTATTTCCTGGCTGTGTTTGTGATAGAAGCCCCCCATTAAATTAAAGAATAGAATTCACTCTGTGGCAATTCCCACTGACTGTCACGTAGGGTTTATATTCATTTAATTTCCTACATCTTCTTCCTATTCTTTCACATAAACTCTCTCTTTTAATATCTCTGTACTTTTTTTTTTCCTGTGTATTTTTCATCCATTCGTTTTGCGAATATTATTCTCATATAATTTGCAAACTTTACCTTTTTCCTTTCTCTAAAACTGAGAATCGCGCTAGGACGATATTACGTAGATGTCAGGGCTGCAGGGCGTCAGAAGGCGTGATAAGTCGGTTCGCTGAACACAGGACGTAGCAAATCGTCTACATTCTCACCGAGCGCGCGAGCTTCTTCTCGGCATAAGTCCCGGTGAGGTGTGATACTTTACATCTGCACCGGTCAGTATCCAGACATTTGGCTGGAAAATCCCAAACTGACACGGCGCTCACTTGGGCCATGGTCAGCCGTAGTGTGAAAACTGCCCTGCCATGGAGTCAGGCTGTCTGGGATTTGAAACTGACACGCGTACATCGTGGTCAGTAGGTGACAGTTACGACACGCGTTAAGCGGACGTAAATGTTGGGAGTAGGGGAGATAATTTCGCTTGGCGAAGTAAGTTTGGGCCCTTTGTCTGATTTTAAGATATTGGCCAAGTTTGAAACTTTAATTTCATTCTCGCTCATAGACTCCACAGTAGATAGGTCGCTCGAAAACAGAATAGCTGTTAGCGAAGATCTCAGTTTGTTTCGGCAATTTGTCGAACTTCTAGACTTCCAGAAATATTTTCAGCATTTTTATTCTTAAGTTGTGCGACTACCTGTAATTCTGTGGTTGAGGTAATTAATATGATAGATATATAGATTTTGTGAGTGTTAAAGTGTTAAATCGCTTAATTCATTTTAATCTATTTCTTTAGCGCAGAAGAGAAATAAAGTGGTAGGCTATTATATTTTCTAGGGAAGCATTCAGTGGAAAGCAGAATAAAATTAAAATTTCTAGCTTATAACGGCAATTGTAGCTATTTATAAATTTAATTTAACTGCTAATACTCAGTCGAGTGTATTTTTCTAAACTAATGTATAAACTCTAGAATCCAGCCTCATGAATGGTGACGGAATACGCACGTGTTCTTAATTTATGAGGATTGCTGATTTTTAAATATAACTTACGTCACGGGAAGTTTAAATGATAAGCAAAGCTCTCTGCTTGCAAGTTTAAATGTAAGTTTTAACCAGTACAGATTCTGTTTATTATATTATATGTGTTATTTTTCCTCCACACAGTGAAAGTTTTGGGGTGACCCTAACTTTACCAGCACCTAGTAGTAGTTTCCATACTTGTGAAGAAATAGACAGTCCTTATTTTGAACCACGTGGGTTTTCTCAAGTAACACTGATCTGACGGTGCAAGTTAGACAGAAATACTAATATCCCTATAACGGGTTTTCAAAGACTGTAATGATAAATACTGGACCTTGGAGCCAGCACTTAATTTCTTCTAGAAACTCTATATAATTTGCTGCCTGGTGGCGTGAATATTAACAATCATTTCCCGACTAGATTATATCTTGTGGACAAATCTGTGGTGTGACTAAAGTGAATCCTATACTGAGGGAAGGCACCGACCTGACATTCATCATTTTTTTAGAAACCTACGCTATTGACACTGTGCTCTGCTAACTCCCGCGCCTGGAATAATTGTTAGGTGACTTAATCAGACATTTGAACAAATTTGCATACCCAAGTAGTCGTTCCCGGAGACTCCAAGTTAAATACGTCTTTTGGAACTGGGGACTTCTTGGCAGAAGACTGCATTTTTTGAGTCTGTGTGAAAATCTAAAATCAATGTGTTCCAAGAGGCAGCAAGCAAAGTCGTGAGTACAAGTTTGAGAAGCCATGGCGGAATGAATGAGTGTACGCTGGTTTGAGTGATATTTTTCACTATTTTATCTTTGACACCCTGTTGCTGTCCTAATTTTTTTTCAATCTGCATAATTTGTTGCTAAGGCTAGAGTTCTTGTGTTTTGTCTTAGGCTAAATCAGATTTTTTTCAAACTCTGTGCATATAATTACGAGATAAAACAAAGACCACTCTTAGAATCAAACTCTATGTATCTGTGACTCGGGCGCCATCATCTGTTCTCTTGACGGGGCCGGGCTAAACCTAGAGTTAACACTATAACGGGGCTATCATCCTTGCAACATTTCCTTGATTTTTTATGACTATGTGTATATGTATTTTCCTTGATGTACTTTCTTTGATGTTGTGAGCCGATTTTTCCTGATAATAAAATCGCTCTTGAACTTACTAATCGTGTTTGGTCAGCTCGTTCTAGATAATATATATATCATTGTTATAGTTTTCCCACGTCTGTGTGTTTACCTGTCGTCACGTGTATGTGCGTGCCTGTGAGTGATAGAAATATACGTAATATGTATATTGGTGTAGTCTGTCTGACGCTGTAACAACTGTTGTAGAAGATAGGTGAGAGAGAGAAGAATTCTTTTCGCTTTCAGAGACAGCCACTATATCAAATCTATCATCTCACGTGTGTGGAAATTCTATTACCTTTCACTAACTCTCACTGAGTCTATCACCTATTCAAACCTATTCAGAAGGGACCTAACCTAGTCTTAATTCTCCTATCGGAAATCTACGACACTGACAAATACTGCAATAACTTCAATGCTGAAGCAGAAGCCCTGAAACAGGCAGCGGAACTCTTAATGAGTACAAAGCACATGCAGAAAAACAGATAGTTATTGTTACAGATGCCCTCTCAGTAATAACGCCCCCGAAGAGCCACCATGCTAAAGGATTGAAAGATCTGATAAACTCACTTGAAAGCCTAGCCAAATGTTTCAACAAGTGCACAGTCCAGTTGATACCAGTCCATTGTAAAATTCCCGACAACGGAGAGGCAGATAAACTTGCTAAAGAGAGGGGAGCCCTGCAACAAATTGATTTAGAGACAACTTATGAATTGGCTAAAACAACTATAACAGCCATATTCACGTTCAAATGGGACAGAGAACACACAAGTCACATAAAACATGATGCCTATCGCCTGCTATCGAGGCGAGACAAGGTCATCGTTTTCCGCTTACGTACTGGTCACAATAGGTTGAGGTACCATCTATATCACAAGTACAGGATTGATCCAACAGATCTATGCTCCTGTGGCACCAGCCCCATGAAAGCCAAACATCTGCTCTTGTCCTGCCCAAACTTACAGCTGTGACCGGAGTGGCATATTAATGTACAAGTCTGAGGGTGAACGAGATGTCAGGAACCTTGAGCTGACTACTGCCTTTATTAGAGTCATTAATGTACAAGTCTGAGGGTGAACAAGATGTCAGGAACCTTGAGCTGACTACTGTCTTTATTAGAGTCATTAATGTACAAGTCTGAGGGTGAACGAGATGTCAGGAACCTTGAGCTGACTACTGTCTTTATTAGAGTCATTAATGTACAAGTCTGAGGGTGAACGAGATGTCAGGAACCTTGAGCTGACTACTGCCTTTATTAGAGTCATTAATGTACAAGTCTGAGGGTGAACGAGATGTCAGGAACCTTGAGCTGACTACTGTCTTTATTAGAGTCATTAATGTACAAGTCTGAGGGTGAACGAGATGTCAGGAACCTTGAGCTGACTACTGTCTTTATTAGAGTCATTAATGTACAAGTCTGAGGGTGAACGAGATGTCAGGAACCTTGAGCTGACTACTGTCTTTATTAGAGTCATTAATGTACAAGTCTGAGGGTGAACGAGATGTCAGGAACCTTGAGCTGACTACTGCCTTTATTAGAGTCATTAATGTACAAGTCTGAGGGTGAACGAGATGTCAGGAACCTTGAGCTGACTACTGCCTTTATTAGAGTCATTAATGTACAAGTCTGAGGGTGAACGAGATGTCAGGAACCTTGAGCTGACTACTGTCTTTATTAGAGTCATTAATGTACAAGTCTGAGGGTGAACGAGATGTCAGGAACCTTGAGCTGACTACTGTCTTTATTAGAGTCATTAATGTACAAGTCTGAGGGTGAACGAGATGTCAGGAACCTTGAGCTGACTACTGCCTTTATTAGAGTCATTAATGTACAAGTCTGAGGGTGAACGAGATGTCAGGAACCTTGAGCTGACTACTGTCTTTATTAGAGTCATTAATGTACAAGTCTGAGGGTGAACGAGATGTCAGGAACCTTGAGCTGACTACTGTCTTTATTAGAGTCATTAATGTACAAGTCTGAGGGTGAACGAGATGTCAGGAACCTTGAGCTGACTACTGCCTTTATTAGAGTCATTAATGTACAAGTCTGAGGGTGAACGAGATGTCAGGAACCTTGAGCTGACTACTGTCTTTATTAGAGTCATTAATGTACAAGTCTGAGGGTGAACGAGATGTCAGGAACCTTGAGCTGACTACTGTCTTTATTAGAGTCATTAATGTACAAGTCTGAGGGTGAACGAGATGTCAGGAACCTTGAGCTGACTACTGTCTTTATTAGAGTCATTAATGTACAAGTCTGAGGGTGAACGAGATGTCAGGAACCTTGAGCTGACTACTGCCTTTATTAGAGTCATTAATGTACAAGTCTGAGGGCGAACGAGATGTCAGGAACCTTGAGCTGACTACTGCCTTTATTAGAGTCATTAATGTACAAGTCTGAGGGCGAACGAGATGTCAGGAACCTTGAGCTGACTACTGCCTTTATTAGAGTCATTAATGTACAAGTCTGAGGGTGAACGAGATGTCAGGAACCTTGAGCTGACTACTGTCTTTATTAGAGTCATTAATGTACAAGTCTGAGGGTGAACGAGATGTCAGGAACCTTGAGCTGACTACTGTCTTTATTAGAGTCATTAATGTACAAGTCTGAGGGTGAACGAGATGTCAGGAACCTTGAGCTGACTACTGTCTTTATTAGAGTCATTAATGTACAAGTCTGAGGGTGAACGAAGAAGAAGAAAAAGAATTACGTCTCAGCTCCCAGGAATAATTATAAAATTTTCAATCGTTTGGTACCAGTTAGAACACACATGATAAGCAAGATAACAACACACACCGTATAGTTAAATCATGTGAAGATTGAATATATAATAACACATTAAAAACATGATTAAAGAAATACCATGAATGCTTTAACAAAAAGGTTTCATCACCTGGACAGAAATTCTGCTCAATGGTGCAGCTCTTGTACTCATCTGAGATTTTGTTTTGTTTCTTCAATGTTTTGTTTGTCATCTGGTTTGATCCCATTAGTTGTCCCGACAGGATTATTTATCTCCCTTTTCCCTGGGTGCTAATCTCCCATTAGACATAATTTATGCATTCCCGGCTACCTCAGGTAACAATGTGTTAACTTGTTATGCAATTACTGTGGGCACGTACGAGGAGCGATTCTCAGTTTTACCTAACCAACACTTACAATGCAGAATTGAATTCTTTTTCTCCATCTGCTCGTTTGTCTGTTTAAAACTTGCAAGCGTGGACAGCATCTCAATAAAATTGATATCGTGACTTTGTGAACATATTACATTCCTGAATTCAGTCATGCATATATATATATATATATATATATATATATATATATATATATATATATATATATATATATATGTATATATATATATATATATATATATATATATATATATATATATATATATATATATATATATATATATATATATATATATATATATATATATATATATATATATATATATATATATACATACATACATACATACATACATACATACATACATACATACATACATACATACATACATACATACATACATACATACATACATACATACATACATACATACATACATACATACATACATACATACATACATACATACATACATACATACATACATACATACATACATACATACATACATACATACATACATACATACATACATACATACATACATACATACATACATACATATCAGAATCTTTATTCTCCATAAAATACATTAATATGAACAGACATGATATAATAGATACAACATGGCAAATAGGAGAATCATTAGAATTTACATAAAGTGTTGAAGACGTCTCAAGTAGTTATATGTGGGTGTTTTTACATCGAACCTTTGTGTTACACATACATAAAAATTTTTAAGCTTTCTAAAAGACATTGGCATATAATGATATGGTATACCCTGCCAAAAATGAGAATTATTGAAATTTACAAAATGTGTGAGGAATACCATTCAAGTAGAGCAATATGGCTGTTTTTACATGGAGGCCCTATCAGAATTTTGTTTGCCATAAAAAAACTTTGACAGCTAGTGGCGTGAGATATTAAATATAGCATCAAATACAATAGTCGTATGGTATAGTATACAGAGGAGCACAATTGAGTGTAGACTGTGTGGAAAACATCCCAGCAATTCAAAATGGGTGTTTTTTACATCGAAGTTTCCATATTCTGTAAGAACCTATAATTGCACTAATACTGACATATTTACATAAAACCTTTGCTTCAAATTTCCGCAACCCTAGCGACATTAATCCACTCACACACTTTGCATGCACATGACCCAAACTACCAATTATCAGTACGATTACATGCGTACGGTAGCCTAGTTCGTTAATTTCTGCAGTCAATGGATAGTACTTATCAAATTTATGTTGGTAACATTTATCTAAATGGGCATCATATGGTATTGCTGCCTCCACTATAAAAGCTGTTTTGTTCTGTCGATTGATTATTGTTAAATCAGGTTTTACGGTATGAGTCTTAAATGAGGCGTTGCTGCTGCCGAAAAGTGATGGTTTAACTATTATCTCTTTGTTTATTGTTATGTCACTTTTATTATTGTATGCAGATTTCAGTTTCTCATAAATAATGTCTACAGCTCTATTGTGCCTTTGTTGGTATAATGTTTGAAATTTGGTACATCCATTCAATAAATGTGACACTGTTTCGTATGGGTGGTTACATATTTTGCACATTTTCGTGTATGTCTGTGGGTAGTATAGATGTAAAAGACTTTCGCATTCCAGCAACTGTAACCTCGATCTCACAGCAAATGAAAGTATTTTATCACTTAATTTAACATTAGATAGAAAACTAGATGACAATGAGTGGTTTACACATTTCATTTCGCGCACTATTCTCCCTTGTGACGATTTACTTTTTAGTTCACTTAGAATTAGGTTAAGTTTATGTGATTTAAATCCAGAATAAAAAGCATTTGCTGACTTGTATGTTAGACTTACATCTTCATCTACGTCTAATTGTACACTGTAATGGCCACTGTCATCCACTTTCACACTCACTCCTTCACGCGCGCATTCTTCATTCAGTTCTACCCAAAATGATCTTGGCCAATTCACCTTCGATCTTTTAGCTAGATGGTTTGTTTCGTTTAACTCGTAGCTTGCAAAGTTATTCCTATCTTCACCTACTACATACATACAGCTGATAGTAGAAGATTTCTTTAATCATAGAATATGACAAGGGGGTATATGAGCATTTAAATACATATAAAGGATAGCTCAATGATCAAAAACTACTAACACATATGAGGAAAAGAGTGGTGAATAATTATCTATATGTGATTGATAATGCAACTACAAAGCTTACATATTCTTGACATTGAAATGACATATCAGAAATAGGAATATTGTGATTATTATCTCTAGTTTATAGCTGCGATTGGAGAATGGTCCTGCGTTGTAGATGGCCAAAGTAAGTTTATTATGTTCATCCTATCTATGTAATTCTGCTTTTTTTTCTGCATGATGTGAGAAAAGACAGTGACAATCAATTAGAAGATGTTGAGTAGCATGTATAAATCAAAGAGCAAGAATTAATGTTACAATGAAATGAAACTGCATGTAAAACTGGACACAAAATGGTGAATATTATTCAGTTATGAATAATACAGATCGCTCATATACCCTCCCACGAACTTCGTCACTGCTCATTTCTAAATTCTTCTTCTTCTCTGATCCTTAGCCGCCAACTGGCAAAGCAGTCAGTGGCCACCACGCTTCGTGGCGTCTTGTAGGGCAGCAACAAACTGCTTCCACTTTGCTCGGTCGGCGGCCATCCTTCGTGCAGTGCCCCAGCTCTGGTTCATTCTTTGCATCTCGGCCTCCACAGTCCTCCGCCAAGTTGTTTTTGGTCGACCTCTCTTTCGCTTTCCTTCAGGGTTCCTTAGCAATGCCATTGTGATGGCATCAGGGTCTCTTCTGAGGACGTGGCCAACCCAACTCTAGCGTCTGCCAGCTATGACGGTGTGCAAGTCCTCTTGATTGCTCAGAGTAAGCAGTTCTTGGTTGGTGATGGTATTCGGCCACATGATTTGGAGAATTTCACTTAGGCAGATTGTGTGGAAAGAGGACAATTTCGACATTTCCTTCTCTGTTACCCTTCTAAATGACGCACATTTATTATGTCGCCTGAGGGACACTAAGTCCTATGCTATTGCCATTCTAGCTAGAAACATTGAAGAGGGTCCTCCGATATCTCCCTACACAAAGGCTTTGCATTTAGTCTTTGAGTTCATATTTTTCTCACTTTATATTAGGTCGTTCGGTCACTCTCATGTCTTTGAGATGTGTGGAGAAGGATGTTTTCGGGCGTAAGAAGGTGTAATTTTACCCAATAGTTATTGCTGGTTCCAGATTTACATGAGGCTGAATCATTGGTAGGCTGCCTCTTTCGCTTGCATGAGTGAAGCTATAATTGTCCTTTCAATGAACTGTCAATCCGTTTGTAAAGAGTACTTTAGAAGAGGGAAACAGAAGACGGTGACCTTTTTGATTTCCCAAGACAAATCAATATTTTTACCCAGTGTGGTAAAGTGGGATGATATTAATATTTATAGGGGACTTAGTGTACTGACTGAGATCAGCTGTGAAGGTATCTGTATCTAATAAGTGTGGTGTATTACAGATGACCTTACTTGCTACCACATTTATACTTCAGTCAGAATTATTCTGGAATATAGTGATGACTACGTTGAATGTCTAGGGTTATGAAAATGATGAAGTGTAAGTCACAACAACAACAGACAGATAAACAATTTAATTTATTCCACAACACTTTACAACACTGTGACACTCACACACATATAACACTCTATAAGACTATCTTAAATGAGTCAAGTGTAAAGTTTCAAATATATATGTAATAATTACTTTCAACAATAGATATCCTGATTCAACTACACAGTGAACCAGGAATCACAATCAAATGTAATCACAATTTATAAATATGATCTTTGTATTGACAGAATTTATTAGTATTATCCTATGTGTGTAAGTTGTGAAGTAGTACTATGAGGTAATACTGGTTTTGTTTTTCAAGCTAGATTGTTGTTTGTCATCATGACTTCACGTGTTTGATTATCGTGGAAATAGTATTGGGAAAAGTTCACAGTTCCTGTCATTTGAAACAATTTCTTGTCCCTCTGAGTTTAATATAATGTCACTTTTAGAGGGGGGGGGGGCACATAATGTTGAGCTACTCTGGCCACAGAAGCTTATCTTTCGTGATGGCGGCAGGAAAAGACTCCTCTGCTCGATTGCTTCACTGTGTTCTGGAGACACCTCACTGGTCGCTATCTGGACCAAGGAGTATGCTGTCCGCCTCTGGATTCAGCAAAACTCAGACCAGGTGCTGCTTCAATAACTTAGGACCACGGTCCCTGAAACAAGAAGGTTGTACCTCCTACTTCAGAACTAATTTATAATCTATTTCCACACTGAACACAATACATAACAAACACTGAGTTCAGAGCGGTAGGCCAACTGCTAGCTTCATCTGAAACAATTTACACCAGTATACTCCTCCCTAATGGTTACTACTGTCGTGAAACGAAGTGTAACCCACTACTTTGTTAATCACTATGTCGAGATACAGATTTGCTTCAACCAATCAACGATCAACGTTCACCAGTCTCTGAGACAGAATAAATTAACGGCCATCTTGTTCACGCAAGATGGCCGATCAAAACTGAATAAAATTAGGCTGTATGAGACCAGGTACAAAACCGGAGGAAACCAATCAACTTGCTCCGCCAGGAACCAACCGAAAGCTTTCCTCAAGTAGTTACTTGACTATATAATTGGGCGGATTTTATGCTAACCACGCAACCCCGAACTTGACGCCAGAGATACAGACTGAAGAGGGAGAAGCTGTCACCTTGATTTATGGTAACATACCTGAGGGCATCGACCTGCAACCTACTTCACTAAGTCGCGTCAAAACCTGGACAGTTTAAAATCTTAGGAGGGTAAATATTTTTACGATAACCGTTGGTATTTGTTGTGTGTCATTTATACTACCTATCAGGTTACTGATTGTATCTTGGGGGGAATTAAGTATAATGATTGTATTTCCTATTATGATTGAATAGACGAAGACTTATAGGACTCATACTTCAACCTATTGTCTCCTATACTTCAATCTATTGTCAGTCTATAACTTCAGTCTATTGTCTCTGATAATTCCAAACTGTAAATATAACCAAAACAGTCCTTGTTAGGACTCAATCTATTGTCTCCTATAACTCAATTTATTGTCTCAGATAAGACCAACTGCAATATAACCAAAACAGTCCTTGTCAGGACTCAATCTATTGTCGCATCTAACTCAATCTATTGTCTTCTATAACTCAATCTATTGTCTCAGATAAGACCAACTCCAATATAACCAAAACAGTCCTTGTCAGGACTCAATCTATTGTCGCATCTAACTCCAATCTATTGTCTCCTATAACTCACCCCTGATATATCACCAACCAGTCCTCGTCTCATATACTCCTATCATAAGAACATAACAATATTGTTAGGATATATGTTACCAGCTATTGTCAGAGAGGGCGTGATATAGTATAGGGGGAAGGACATTGTTGTATCACACCTAGGTGTACATATTATTGGATTTATTCATGTATTGATTTATATTATGGGATGTATTCATGTATAAAATGTATTCATGTATTGAATCTATATTATTGAATGTATCCATGTATTAGTTTATCAGAAAGAATGTTTTGCAAGTAGACACCTGTCTTGTCTCGCTATTGCTAAATCATACTGAGCCATGTTGTCATTCATCCCACATGCATACATCGGAGACACGCTCATTTCACTCACACTAGAAATAGGTGGGCTTGAGGACAGAAATTAGCCCCTATTTTTGCTTTGTTACAGGTTTAATTGTGTCCTAAAAACCTGAGGTCGTATGTTCGAGTCAATCCCGCTGCCTGGAACTCCGCAGGAGCATAGAGGTTGACCAGACTCTACATCTTTGGTCCCCCTCAGTCTTGGGTGGGCTAAAGGAACGATACTCTGCCGGTGGTGTGAACCAAACAAAGAAGAACAGACTTAAGAGAGATGAGTACACATTAGTACCATTTCTGTCGGCATTGTGAGCATAGAACTGTCAATGAAGAAAACGTGAATTAGTGTAGCAAGAGACAATAATAAGATCATAGTGGATAAATTATACGTAAATAACAGCATAGCTGATAAACGTTATATCCTTAATTAACAGCACAGCTGATATAATTTTTGTTCCTATAATTGGAAAACGTGTTGTAATATTTATAATATAAATATTTGTAAATCATATGTAAACTTACCAATTCATTTCATTCCATTTTTTTTTTTGCAACATTCACCTTTCAGCACAAGAGTAGATAGTGTATATATATACTAAATAAAATATAAGGAAATTGTATTTTGAACGACTTGTCAATTTTATCATTGTTAAGTAAAAATCTGTTTCCTTGCTTTGTTTAATATCACAATTAGTTACACAGCAGAGGTGGCGCTTTATGTCGGTCTCCTCTATACTATTGTTTCGAGATCAGATCATTCACAGCCGTAACTAATTTGTGATACCAGTAGTCCTCTCAGACACTGGGACTTCACCATTTTCTGCAGAAATTCTATTTCTGTAATTGTCAGTACTATACTGATCCAAGAGCCAAATAAAACCTCTCGCCACACTGGGGGCTCGTTCCTGGGATATTTCTGTATATCTTGAGCCATACTTAGTCTATTCATCTATCTACACTCTATCTTGTGCCACCCATAGGTAACATAAGAAAATAAATTTTTATTTTTTGAAAAAAAAATTCTATTTTAGGATTTTTAAAACAATATTTTCTTAGGAGGAGTACCATTTAGTACTCAGTAAATAGTTGATGCTCACAAAGTTGCACGGAAATTTTTTGTTCATTTAAAGTAATTAATTTTTAATTACAATAATTTGGTTATAGTAAATTTACATACCCTCTCTAAGTAACGCCATGGCTGATCTAGTGAAGTTCAGGACTGCGGTCATGCAGATGGGTAAGGAATTAAATATGACAGGTGATGCTCTTACTCAGTATGTCACAACAGAAGTGGACAAACACATGGATAGGGAAGAAAGAAAGTTGCAATTAGAGACTGAAGCAAGGAAATTAGAGGCTGATAGAGAAGCAAAGAAATTTGAGGCTGAGGAAAGGCGGTTGCAAGCAGAAGCTGAGAGAGAAGACAAAAGATTAGAAATGGAAGCCAAGAAATGGAAGGCTGAAAATGAGGCAAAGAAAATTGAAGCTGAGGAAAGGAAATTACAAGTAGAGAGAGACCATCAGTTGAGATTAAAAGAGCTTGAAATTCAGGCAAATACTGGCAATAATGGTGGGAGCTCACCTCACTCTGAGAGTAGCTCCAGCCAGAGCACCTCAAGTGGGGCCATGAATTGTCATCTGGACCCATTTGTTGAGAAAGAAGACGCCATTGAGTCGTACCTGGATAGATACGAAAGACTTGCCACTACCTATGGCTTAGTGAAAGAAAAGTGGAGTCTTAAACTATCTCAGGGATTGAGAGGTGTTGCCTACGATGTATATTTGAAGCTCTCAAGAGATGACCAGGAAGATTATGAAATCCTGAAACAGGCACTGCTTGTGAGATATGAAAAGAACTCAGAATCATATAGAAAGAAATTCCGAACAGCTAAACTTCTTCCAGGAGAAAACTATCACCAGTTCTCTGCTAGATTGGAAACCTATTTGGAAAAATGGAGTAGTTTAGGAAAGTGTCAGGATCTGAAAGAAATGATAATGATGGAGCAAGTGAAAGAGTCCATGCCTCAAGAAATGAGGAAGTTTATCATGGAACAAGGAGCAGAGAGATTGGAAGATATTGTAAACTGTTGCTGAGAGATATCAAGCAGCTCAGGCAGAATTATTAGGAAATAAGAAGAAGCAGGGTGAAAACTTCAAATCATCACAAACTATACCAAATATGAACAAAAGGACCATACCACAAGGAACAAACAAAGATTTCCCCAAAAGGACAAAAAACCCTACCATATAAACAACATCCCCCACTTCAATTCCAAATCAACTAATATATCACAACACACTATATACCATCCCCTCACACCCACCTCCCCTATTCCCACACTTTCCTCAACCTTTATCCATTCCCCCATCCCAACCCCAACTACACAATCAACCTTCACCCATTACTCAACATTTTCCCTTCCACCCCTCCCCTATATTATCCTTCCCACAAACCCAATCAAAATTTTATACTTACATAAAACCTCATTCCTCACCTCACCTCACCCCACATACTATCATTCCCTACTCCCCTTCCCATCCAATCAACATTCACATTTCATCCTTCACCACACCCACACCACAAATTCTAATACCCATTCCCCTTACTCCATCATCTCCCACCCATCCCTCCAATAAAATTCCCAATCCACCCTCCCCCACCCCACATACCCTCTCCTCTTCTCCCAAATACACACCCCAACCAACCACACCCTATCCCCTCATTCCCCTTCCCCACCCTTTCAATTCCCCTAAATACTATCCCCCCAAAACCCTTTCTACTTTACATTTCCTCTACTTCCAATCACACCCCAACTTATTCCCCACATTTCAACTTTCCCCCATTCCCACCTTCACTTTCCATACCCAACCATCATTCCCCTTCCAAATCCCATCTTCCCACCAC
>JAMPIV010016458.1:0-88195 GCA_024509875.1 Oreohelix idahoensis
CAATATAGACACAATTGGAAGAACAGGCAATTTTATCGATATTGGAAAACAAAAGATATGAGGAGCTTCCGTTGCATACAGAAACATGCGGAAATGAAAAGGAATCAATTATGACTTAAAATTAGAATCTTCAGTTCTAATGTTTAGGCACTCCTATTGTATGGCTGTAAACTACCTTCTTCTTCTTTGATTCTTAGCCGCCGACTGTCAAAGCAGTCAGTGGCCATCACGCATGGTGGCATCTTGTAGGGCAGCAACAAACTGCTTCCACTTTGCTCGGTCGGCAGCCATCCTCCATGCAGTGCCCCAGCTCTGGTTCATTCCTTGCATCTCGGCCTCTATATTTTTCCGCCAAGTTGTTTTTGGTCGGCCTGTCTTTCGCTTTTCTTCAGAGGTCCATAGCATAGCTGTTCTTATGATGGCATCAGGGTCTCTTCTGAGGACGTGGCCATCCAAACTCCAGCGTCTGCCAGCTATGACGATGTGCATGTCCTGTAAACTATATAGAACAATAAAAACGATAATCCAAAAGTTACAGAATTTCATAAATATGATTGGATACTGAATGTTGGTGTCTGCTCCATAGACGTGACCGTGAAGAACTCATTTATCTTGTGATGATGATGAATTAAAAATCTGTATTATACTTGCTTATTTAGTCGTTCCTGGGGTGTGAAGGTTGGCCATAGAGAAAGCGCCATACTATTATATCGGCTGTCTTTCTCCTGGCCACCTGGTTTTAATCTTGTCCTCGGTCATTCAGAGAATGTTTAATGTTGTCGTCCCAGCAAACTCTGGGTCATCCCAGGGGTTTAGATCCTTGTCTCTTGGTTTCCCATGTCAAGGTAGCAAACCATCGTAATTGGGACTGTTCCACGTGTGTCTGCAGGGACTGGGTTTTGAGGCCTTGACGTATCGTCTGGAAGCGAACCATGTCTCACCTTGTTAATCCAACCACCTTCCTCAGATACCTCATTTCTGATATTTGGATCTTATTTTTTTGGTGGGTTATATTCATTGCCCATGACTCGCATCCATAAGTCAAGACTGGACAATGGGTGGAGCTGTATACAGTCATCTTTGCCTTCTTGGCTATTTCTCTTTCGCATTGTTGTTGTTCTTATTTCGTAACTACCATATTTGGTATTTACCAACGTTTCACTAAATATTTTGTTCTTTGTCCACTTCAGATAATCGTAAGCTATAAAAGTACCAATGAAGACGAGCATCTAACGTTAGACGGAACTACAAGTTAGAAAGCTTTTCAATCTATCAGAAGACTTTGAGATATTTGCACGTGAAGAGTTGACAGCATTCAGACAATGTGACTTGAATAAAGTGCAGTCTGTGGCATATATTAACATTACTTGTCACTTTTTTGTTGTAGAAATTACGTTTGTTTCACTACTGTTTGTCAGGGTTAAGTTGGTAGAAGCGTTTGTTTGTTTCAAATTCGTTCCTATATTAGATCTGCCCTCATGTAGTTCTCGGAGGTTTGTGATGAGACTAAGATAAAATAGGACTCTGCTCCCTTAGACTTACTGTAAACAGTGACTAAAGTGAGGTCGAGTATGGGGCTAGCAATCTCATCATGTAAAAGAGATTGTTACATAAACGTAGAACGACAGTACGAATCATGAACAACAACAGAAACGTAGAACGACGGTACGAATCATGAACAACAACAGAAACGTAGATCGACAGTACGAATTATGAATAACAACAGAAACGTAGAACGACAGGACGAATCAGGAACAACAACATAAACGTAGAACGACAAGACGAATCATGCACAACAACAGAAACTGTCAACAGGATAAAGGAAATAAACAGGTAAAAGAAAACACATATTTTAGGGATCCACTTTTATTAATGTATCCAAATCCACAAAAAATAGTTATTTGGATTGTTGCTCCCTACGCTACGAATTAGCAACAAAGCTATAACTTATTTACTTACTTAGTCGTTCCCCTTCTACCGAGAGGTGTGGAGGTTTGGAAGAGAGAGCGCCAGACTATCCTATCGGCTGTCTTCCTCCTGGCCTGGTTCCATTCTAGTCATCGGTCCTTCAAAGATTGTCTAATGTTGTCCTCCCAGCGGACTCTGGGTCGTCCTGGGGGTCTGGATCCCTGGCTCTTTGTTTCCCATGCTTTTCGTGGTAGCCGATCTTCTCCCATTCTGCAGACATGGCCAAACCATCTTAGTTGGAACTGTTCTACTGCGGTCTGCAGGGGGTATGATTTTAGGCCTTTGCGGACCATGTCTCTTCTTTTTACTTCAACCACCTTCCTCAGATACCTCATTTCTGAGGTTTGGATCTGGCTTTTGTGGGTTGTAGTCATTGCCCATGACTCGCATCCATATGTCAAGACTGGGACATAGGTGGAGCGGTATACAGCTATCTTCGTTTTCTTACCAACCTCTCTCTTGCTGAGGAATCCTCGATTTATGGCCAGAAAAAGTCTCCCAGCTGCTGCTTTTCGAGTGGCCAACTTTTCTTTGATGCCTCCCTTTCGGTCTATAATAGCTCCGAGGTATTTAAAGTGGTCGACCTGCTCCAGGACCTGTTCTCCGAGCTTAATCTGATGTCTTCTTTCTTCTCGTGATATCACCATGGATTTTGTTTGAGAGCTGCTTGTGACCATCTGTCACGTGGGTTTTTGATCATTAAATTGCCTACATCTTCTTCCTATCTTCTCACCCGCATCCTTTTATTTTATTATCTTTCCGTAATTGTTTTTCCTGTATTTTTCGCATCACTCGTTGCGAAAAATATATATTTCTTTCCCATCATCGTTTTTCTTTCTCATACTGACTAGTAACCTTATTGCATCAGATGTCAGTCGCGCAGATAGCTGTGAATATACGGTTCTCGCCAGACATACGTCTGCAGTTTCCCCGGTCAGAGCGCGGCCCGACCAGATTTCTGGGCCTGGGGTGTGAGAAATTCGTTTCGCTGGACATAGAGCAGACTTTTGGTCTACCATTTTTCACCTGTCACTAGCTTAAGGTGTCAAACCCGGCATCTGTACGACGCAGTTGTAGACGGTTGTCTGAGATTTGCAACTGACACGCGCTTTTTCCCGGTCAGTTTGTCAACGCAGGTGCGTAATCGCCCGGTGGCAGTTACGACACGCCTCTAAGTATAACGTAGCTGTTATGAGAAGGGGGAGAGATCGGGGCGGGGGAGATAGTTCATCCTTTGTCTGGTTTAAAATATTAACCCACGTTTGAAACTATTTCATGTCACTCAGTAACTTTGCAGTTAGACTAGAACAACCTTCGTTCGATTTCTAAATAATCTCTGTAAATAGAGATGGCCTTAGTTTGGTCGAAGTGGTTTAACGTTCTTAGTAATTCTGTGTTTGAGGTATATTAATATTATATATAATAGATATCTAGTTTTGTGAAGTGATTTAGTGTTAAAATCGCCGATTCCATTTTAAACTAGTTCTGTGTGCAGAGTGAATATTTTGATAGTTTGTTATTTCTTTAATCGTCGAGTTGCAGTGGAAATACAAAATAAATTATATTTTTAGCTTACTAAACAAGTAGCTGAAATAAGTTTAATTTAACTGTTAAATACTCAGTCGAAACTGTTTTAATAACTAACTTATAAATGCTAGATGCGACATCAGTGAATATTGATATTCCTAAATTCATGATGATCGAAATTTTATATAACTTACTTTATGGGAAGTTTTAAAGATAAGTCAAGCTGTAGGCTTGCTATTTAAAATGTAAGTTATAATGAGTACATATATGTAAATTATTTGATATGTGTTCTTTCTTTTATATAGTGAAACGGTGGTACCAACTTTCCAGCGTTTAGTAAAGAGACATATTTGTGTGAAGCATAGACAGTTTCTATCTTTAACCACGTGGGTTTTTTTTTATGTTTCAAGTAACACTGGATCTGACAGTGCATATGCCATCAGAGAGAGACAGTAAAAGCAATCCCACTAACGGTTTCTAAAGACTAGATATATATATTGGGCTTTTGAGCCAGTTCATATTGCTCCACAAATTTAAATGTACATGCTGCCTGGCGGCGAGAATATTACAAGAGAAACATTAACATTCCGACAGAGATTGTGACTAGTATTGTGGTGACCAAATATAGTACCTTCCTGGAAGTAGACACCGATCTGACATTCCTTAATTCTAGAATCCAAAGCTAATGACATTGTGCTCTGCTAACTTTCGTGCCTGGACAAATTTTATGCGACTTAATCAGACATTCGGAAAAATTAGAACACCCAAGGAATCGGTTCCCTGAGACAGAGAGTTCAGTACGTCTTTTGGAACTGGGGGTTTCTTGGTCGCTGACTGCATTTTTCGGGTCTGTGTGAAGGTCCTGGAATTATTATGTTCCCAGAAGCAGCGAGCAAAGTTGTGAGTATATATGTGTGAGAAAGGCCATGGCTGGATGAATGAGAGTACACAGGTCTGAGTGTTATTTTACCGGTGTATTATTGTCACACCTCTGCTGTCTTAAATTTTTTTAATCTGCAGAATTTGTTACAAAATGCTAGAGTTTCTGTTTTCTTAGGTTAAATCAGATTTATCCAACTCTGTTCATATATTTACGAGAAAGAAAGAAATCTCTTAGACTAAACCCTACGTATCTATAACTCTTTGGGCCATCATCTGTTCTCTTAACGGGGCTGTGGGCTAAACCTAGAGTAAGATCTAACGGGCTACCATCCTGGTAGCATTTTTCTTGAATTTTATGACTATTTGTATATGTTTTTTCCTTGATGAAATTTTTTGGTGTTGTGAGAGATTTTTTTTTGATGATAATAATAAAAAATCTCTCTTGAACAAAATCAGTGCGTTGGTCAGCTCGATCCCAATTATCGGTATAATCATTGTTATAGATTTTCCAAGTCTGTGTGTTTAACTGTCGTCACGTGTATGTGCGTGCCCGTGAGTAGATAGAATTATATGTAATATATATGTGGTTTAGACTGTCGGACTCTGTAAAAGCCGTCGTAGAGGATAGGTGAGAGGGAGAAGAATTCTTTTCGCTTTCAGCGACAGCCTCTATACCACAGTCTATCATCTCACCACTCGTGGAATCTATTTCATTTTTCTAATTCACACTGGGACTCTCACTCATTTCAAGCTATTCAGAAGGGACCAAACCCAAGTCTTAATACTCCTATCCAAAATCTACGACACCATCCCTCTCTTCTCCAGCTCTTCCTTTCAGACTTGCAGGTTGGATTGGAGATGTGCCGGTGATTTAGCAATCAGGGCAACATCATCAGCAAATGCCAGCTCTGAAATGCGGACCTGTCTCATTTTCCAGTACCCCACTGAATACTTTCTTGTTCTCTCCTTACATGCCTTGATGCCATCGTCCATGAGGAGTATGAAAAAGCTATAACAACATTCACAATTATTGTGTACAACGACATCAAGTTCTGTGATCTTGTTAACAATTTTGTGTACAACGTCACCAAGTTCTGCCATCCTTTCACAGCTGTAATCTCGTAACAATTCCAGCATTTTTTCCTGCTTTAATTTTTGTACGGCTTTCCAAGGACAGGTCGATCGAAATTCATTCAGATTTTGATATTTTAAAGTGTACTACGATAGAGGGTCATGTGCAAAATTTCAGCGCCTTGGGTCGTCTGTAACCTAGTGAACAAAAGGCTCAAGGATCTGAAACATCCAAACAACGCTCATATCAAATTTAAAAAAAAAGTGTTAAAAAAAAACAACTAACGCGTGTCTAGAAGCGAAATAAGAAATTCCATAGCCAGCACTCATAAAACATACACAGATGCATACAGACAAGTGAAAAGAAGTATAAGAAAAGATAAGGAAACGAGCTAACAAAAGAGGCTGAGGATAGTCCAGCCAACAGAAGTATGAATGAAATTTTCAACAGTAAACAAACAGGGAAAGACAAGCAATTAAAAAAAAAAAACTCATGAAGGACAATAAAGGAAAATTGATTATTAGTATAGAAAAGCAAATGATGAATTGAACAACTTATTTCAAGGAACTTTAGAATAGACCCGCTCCACGAAATACCCGCGACGTCCAGCAAACAGAAATAGCGTTACAAGTTTAATGTGAAAAACTGAATAAATATGAAATTTAAAATATAAAAACCCTAACGTTTCTAAGAGATGGAAAATTTGCATTCAAGCAGAGGCCATCAAAGCAGTCTTTAATGCCTCTAACAAAAATATTATACAATTTATTTGTCGACGTCTAGCTAGGGGAGAGAAGAAGTGTCTGCAGACTGGAAGGAAGAATACCTAGTTAAGTTGGAGAAGAAGGGAGATAAGCGGACAAACCACAGAGTGTAAGTGTATTATATCTACAGCTCACGATATCTTTGAGTGATCAGTAAGTTGTAAATATAATAATGCAATAAAAATTGTCAATGCCCTTTTGAGTAGAGAATGATTTTTTTTCTGTGAAACTGTTTATTTTGGCAAATTTATTAGCCTACTCTTTTTTTTTGCGTTGTTTCCCCTCCCCACAAAGGATAGGAAACTCTATACAGAGCGATACAACAGGAACTCCTGTCTTCACCTCATAAGTTATGTTTCTCTGCCCAACACTGCATGTAAAGTTAGCAAAGAGGCTTTTTTTAATGATGAAAACAATGCAGCTTGTGAATTCCGTAAGCCCTCAGTTTTTCCATAGGCCGTTCCTGTGAATGCTGTCAAAAGCCGTTTTCAAAATCAACAAAGTAAAGCTGTCTCTGCCATTCTGAGCACTGCTATATATTGTTCCTGAGGGTGAATATATGATCTGCACATCTTCTTTCTGAATCCCTCTCGTTCTTTCCTCAGTTTATGGTTTACTGCTTTTGAAATTCTCTAGATAATTATCCTGCCTAACATTTTACTGGGAAATGAGAAGAGAGTAATTCCTCTCCAGTTGTTGCAGTCTGCAAGGTCGTCCTTCTTTTGGCAATTTGACAAATACACCTTTATTCCACTCTATTAGTGTTGTCTCTGTTTTCCATACTTGTGCTAATAGCGGTTCAAATAGTGTGACTGTATTGCCTCCCCTGCTCTGCAGTAGTGGTCCAACATTGGCCCAAACTCAAGAGTATCTAATATCGGTTTCAATGGAGTCTATCTTTACACAAGATTACTCTTGGCAGAGATGTAGATATAAGGGTAATACCGCTTCTATCACAAGGGAGTATTCACAAGATATTCAGAATGAGCGAGAACAATACTGCTTTGGCTGAGTATGTTAACTCTATAATTCTGCCGACACTTTTGTGAAGGATTTAAGCACTTATTAATTTCAGTTCGTTCAAGCCCCCACACATTATTTACTCAGTGGAATTCTTATTATCCTGGTATAGCTCTGTTTAGAGTGTGTGTAGTAATTTGACTGAGACAAACATGTACTTTAAAATGATTAAATTGAAGTTAAATTTGTATAATTACGAATAACAAAATTTATTAATCACTTAAGTTTTAACAGTTGGAGAATAATTTGAATAGTTATGGATCACGAAAAAAATTATCATCACGGTCGTTATGGATTGTGAAATGTTACAAGAAGTTCAAGTTGCAGCATAGATCTGAACTTAGCTGCCAATGACGGTTCTTCTCCTTCTTATGGGTTGGTTCTTTTCACTCTGCTCACGCTCGTCCCTGGTCAAGATTGTTGGGTGTAGCTCGTTTCCCAGAAATGTCAAGGATAGTCTACCAAGTGGGTCCTTCGTCTTAAAGCTTAGGCCACTGTTCCCTTCTTGTTCCAGAGAAAGTACTTTCTGCTGGTACCACCAATAACTATGGTAAAAAATAGAACGAAACGCTCTTCTGGGTATGCCGTTTTTCAACCCATAGTTTTGGGTTCCTATCTTCCCATACCACCATCCCAATTAACTCAAACTTTACCCTCGATGAGAATTAAATTTAAACCATCGGGATAAAACTTCCTTTACGTTTAAATAGAATAGCTTTAGCTTTACATGACATTTAAATGGAAAGATTAATAATACAGATAGAGTCTGTTTACATATACATCTGCGATTTGCGTGTTTATCTGTGTACTGAAATCGGCTGCGCCCACGATAGCCAACATGGTTAGGTCGCTGCCACTCTTTGCAACGTAGGGAGAAATGGGTAACAACCAGATATGTCCCCTTGTCCCTGAGAAAGGTGTAAGAAGGAAAATACATAATATCTGCTACACATAGCAGAACAAGAAAGAAAGAAAGTGCGACAAATGAAAGCACCCAATAAAATCAGTACCACAAACGTACCGATACCGCCGGAGTGAAACGAATATCGATAGGGGCCGCCCCGTTCTGTCACAAATAGTTCTGCTGCTAGTTCAGGGTCCATCTTAAATAACTCAGCATTTAAATTGTCACGACCAGGAGCTTTTCCATTCTTTAACCCTTTTGTAGTAAAACGAACTCCGTGTGACACCCCCCTCAAATTTCCCCGATTCGAAATCTAGTAACGTAGTTTTACAACTTTTAACTCCACTATTATATTTGAAAATCGTTGAGGACAAAGGTCAAACTTTCAGCTTAGAATTGGACACTCCTTGATTTTTTTTAACCATAAGTTGGAAGAGGGTACCTATCCCCCAGAAACCGCATAGACACCCGCCCTACTATTTAGAGACAGGTTGTAACTATAAATAACTACAACATGTTTGAAATTTTTTTTGCCCAAGGCCATAGCTTGTCCAAGATTTGAATTAACTAATGCCAAGCGTATGATACCCACCCCCAAAAACCACAAGCTTTTTTCGTTATTCGTCCTAATATTTAAAACGACCATTAGACAGTTTGGCAGCCGGCCAACGCGTTGGTTCGTTTTCAAAGAACGAACGAGAGAGAGAGAGAGAGAAAAAAAGGGGAGGGGGATTAACATGGAAAAAATCTAACCTAACTTGTGCATTGTGAAACTGAAACTAGCAAACCAAATGTGTGCAGGGCAGAGAAAGGGGGCAAGAAAAACGTAGATAATGTATTGTATTCTATTAGAAGGATAAATAAAAGGGAAGGACAGAAACGATAATATTGTTTATTGGAATACCATATTAATCCTTATAATATGGTATCTTGCCTTAGAGTAAAAGTATGTTGTTCTGAATAAATAAATAAGAAAAAGTACGAAGATGAAAACTAGGATAAAGAAGTAAATGAAAACATACTGGCTAGATAAAGGACAATTGTCCGGTTAATAATCACTTTCAATTTTTAAAATCGCTTCAATAAAATCAGAGATATCGTAGAAAATAAAAATTGAAGACAGACAGACAGACATACACAGTGGTAACCGCTCAACTTTGAAAATCTTCGGATGTTACATTTTCTAAACGCGTTTTTTTTAAAGAAAGTCAAATTGGCTTGACTTGATTTGATTGGTTGAGGGGATAAAACGAACCCTTTGCTAAGCATAAGTGCCACTTGAAAAAATATTTCCTCCAAAAAGGGTTAAGAGCAGACGCAGAGAAATTAGTGACCAGTTGCCTTTGCAGTTTGGAAGTCGGCGATCTGAACTTGTGCCATTGATCGCTAGTTAACCTTATACTTGTGAAATATTTCATTGATTGCGGTAAGATAAACACTTTTATTGATGTATATATATATTATTATTAATATGTAGAGGCCAACCCAGATAGGGCGCCCACAAATTTTGTGTTGTGCGACATTTGCCTTTGTGGAAGCTTGCGACATACTAGGAGCACAGGCATGCCTAAGTAGACTTATGAAGCAAATGAAAGTACATTGTGTTGGAAAATGGTTATATAAAATATTACGACTGTAAGACCAGGAAGCCACTGGCAGTCTTCGGCAGACCTCAGGTTCTAATAACTTTAAAAATAAATAAGATTTCATATGAAAAGAATTAACAGATCACTAGAAAGAGAAAAAGAAAAGAGTGTATCCCAGCCTAAGATAACGAAGATTTAAAGTGACAGGGGCGTTGAAACCATGTGGGAAGAAGAAGATACCCCCTGATTATGAAGCAGTCACAATTAAAATTAGGGACTGTAGCTATTTTGGGTAGCTCTTTCATCTGATCACAACGCATGTTTAATGATGTTTAATTGATAGTTGTGGAGATACACATATGTATATAGAGTACTTAGGGAGGCCTGTTCCTCTTGTTGCAGGGTTGAGTCATATATTACCCAGTGAGCCATAACTTGGAGCTGCAGAGTTTCGAGGCAACATGCTGGTTGATTGAATGTTGAAGTCTTATCTGCCTCCAGAGAACACTGTAGTGAACGAGTGTATTTTCCAGCAAGTCATATATCTTCAAAGGAACCACAAGATAAGCCATAAGATTGCGGGCTTATGTCAATTCATCACGTTGTATTCTCCACACGCTACTATAAACTGTTTTGTGAAATGATGAGACACCCAGTCCTTCCAAGTAGTGACACTTCATAAGACAGTATTGTTTCAGCAGGGAATAAAATTCTATAAACATTGTAGTAGTGACATTTATGGACAAGATGTCCTTCATATTTATTTAATGCTGTACATAAATACACTTCATTTTAAGTTTTAAACATTCCTGTCCCAAAAGATTTGAGGTACAGGAAATTAAAATTGTAATATAATATTCTAACTTTAACCCCCCAGTGTTGTTGATTCAATTTTCATTGAGTTAAAGTTGTGTTTGTTTTCTTCAGGCATATATCACTACATTTGCATTACCCTAGACACGTTTTGCTGATGATATTGATCTGATAGCTGGATCAGAATCAGAACTTCAAGACCTTACCTCTAGACTGGAGAAAGTAACAAGAACGTATGGGATGGAAATTAATATAGAAAAAAGCAAGATATTGGTGAATAGCCATAAGAAACATGTTCCGACCAACATTACGTTAAATGGGCAAACGTTAGAAGAAGTTAACACCTTTAAATATCTCGGGTCCACTATATGTAGTGATGGAAGATCAAGTAAAGAAATCAAGACAAGACTTGAGATGGCCTCAGCTGCCATGACAAAGTTGAATGTGATCTGGAAAAGTAACATCAGTTTTCCTGTGAAGATCAAATTATACAAATCACTTGTATTATCTATTCTCTTGTATGGGTGTGAGAGCTGGACACTCACTGCAGATACGGAGCGAAGGATTCAGGCTTTCGAGCATAAATGTTACAGAAGAATTTTGCGCATTTGCTATAAAGAGCACAAAACAAATGTCTATGTTAGAGAGAAGATAAACACCTATGCAGGCCACCAAGAACCACTTTTGTCAATAGTGAAACATCGAAAGCTTGCCTGGTTTGGGCATGTAACTCGTCATGACTCCCTTTCGAAAACGATCCTTCAGGGGACAGTCGAAGGTAAACGGAGAAGAGGAAGGCAGAGAAAATCCTGGGCTGATAACATCAAAGAATGGGCAGGACACGGTTTTTCCACACTTGTACGCATTGCTGAGGATAGAGAGCAGTGGAGGACCCTGTCTGCTGATGCTTCCACCATGGCACCCCTACGACCCATGACGGGTTACGGGCTGAGATGATGATGAGACACGTAGCCATATAACAAACATCACACAATAGATATAAAAATATTGCACAGCGTGAGATCTGAGGGAGGTAGCGTTAGGTCTCCTGAGAACTCATCAACACCATTTTCAACTATTAGACTCAGGGTCTTACATTTTTTTGTCCCTTAACCAGCGGCACTTGGGCTTTCAGCCCTTCGGCCCAATGACATGTCATTGCGAGGCTGGGGAACCTGAGGACTTTCCTTCCAACAATGTCAGGAGCTTCGCTCCTTCCCATCCACAGAGGGTTTATCACAGGAGCCGTTCAGGCTATTCAGTCAAATTTCCGGCCGTAAACATTTCTTCAAATGCAGACGCCCGGGTTTGAACCATGAACACCTGGTCGCCAGTACAACGCCGTAGCCATTACACCAGCGCGGCTCCCCAGGGTCTTACATAGCTTGACCTCACGCTGTTGACACTTAGTTTTTCATTTATTTACCACCAATAACCTCCCCGGTGTTAATCCACCACACCTTTAATAGCTGTGATGATTTCTTCTCTTGGTGGAATGTCTGTATTTACGTCTAGATCATTTTTCAGCATCAGGAACATTCAGCTGCGTCTCTGGTGGTTCCTTATTCAGCGTTTCGTTGAAGTACTCTGCCCATCTTATATCATGCTCCTGTTCTGTGGTGATGATATTTCTTTGCTTATCTCTTACTAACGTAATATTGTTTGCACCTCGTTTTCCGCTGATGGTTGTTGTTATTTTATATACTGTGCTTTGTTCATTTCTTAGTGCTGCCTCTTCTGCCTGTCTTGCAAGATCGTCTAGGAATTTCCTTTTGTTGGCTCGGGTTTGACGTTTTACTTCCTTGTCCAGCTGACTGAACTGTTCGCTATATATTTCCTTTAACTTGGGGGACTTTGCTTCTATTTTATTTCTTTTCATGTCTTTTCTCATCGCTATGGTGTTTAAAGTTTCTGCTGTTATCTAATCTTGTCTATTCCTGTCCTGGAATCCTAAGCATGTTTTTGCGGCTTTCGTTATATATTGTTGAAATGATGTTAAATTTCTGGTCTACATCATCAGTCGCTGACTTTTCCTGGCCTATGGCAATTTTTTATAGTCTCTTTGTTTCAACCACAAAAGCTGTTCTGGTAAGGGGGTCCTTCAGTTTGATGTCATACCTTTTCCCTTTAGTTACAACTGGTCCAGTAGTTCTGATTTTCACCGTCATTAATGCTACTACTAAGTGGTGATCGCTTCCCACATCTGCACCTCTTCTTACTTTCATATCTTGTGATGTATGCCTCCATCTACCATTGATCATAATGTGGTCTATCTGGTTTCTATCCCGGCCGTTTCGTGATTCCCACGTTAACTTGTGGATTTATTTGTGTGGAAAAAGTGTTCCTCCAATGACCAAGTTGTTAATTCTGCAGAAGCTTATTAGTTGCTTTGTTGAGGTTAGAATCAAACAAGAGCAGTCTATTTTAGCATTTTCATGCTAAATTAACCATCATCAAGTCTTCTGATTTTGGTAGGGGTTTATCTCCCACCTTCTCATATAGAACATTAGTACATGACAACACATTCTGCCCTTTACATGGTATTTTCAAACTTCATGACCATATAAGTTCTTACTACTTCCATTGTTACTTCTCATGTTTAACAACTCACTCCATCAAAGATCTATCGCTGATAATCTCCTTTAAGATGTTATTTTCTCGAAGGTGATTATTATTACGAAGTCAATCTACGGGAAGTGTGACATCCCCTTCCGTTCATTAATCTTTAATAAGATGGTCATCTTCCAACATCCCGGTGGAATCGGCAACGTATCAACTGTTGTTATCTACATTCCCCGACAAACGTCTTGGTTTTCGCCCTATGCCATCTGTTGGTGTTTGTTAAATCAACCTGTCTCGCTACTAACAGACAAATTTTCTGTCTGCCCGTAAGCTGTTACCTAATCTAGTACCCAAACAACTTCACCCTGCACAAATAGAAGAGAATCGAAGACCAGAAAAAGAGAACGATCCATTTCTTCACTCCTCCTAGCCTGGGGACTGTCTTGTAATGCTATCAACAGGTTTCCTCAGTGTGTGTTATATCCATCGCCATCATCTTATTCTCATCTCTTGTTCCACTGCTGTCTACCGGGTTCTTGTCATCAGTTCCACATTAGTGATCGTGTCATACTACCACATTAGTGATCGTATCATACTACCACATTAGTGATCGTGTCATACTACCACATTAGTGATCGTGTCATACTACCACATTAGTGATCGTGTCATACTACCACATTAGTGATCGTGTCATACTACCACATTAGTGATCGTGTCATACTACCACATTAGTGATCGTGTCATACTACCACATTAGTGATCGTGTCATACTACCACATTAGTGATCGTATCATACTACCACATTAGTGATCGTGTCATACTACCACATTAGTGATCGTGTCATACTACCACATTAGTGATCGTGTCATACTACCACATTAGTGATCGTGTCATACTACCACATTAGTGATCGTGTCATACTACCACATTAGTGATCGTGTCATACTACCACATTAGTGATCGTGCCATACTACCACATTAGTGATCGTGTCATACTACCACATTAGTGATCGTGTCATACTACCACATTAGTGATCGTGTCATACTACCACATTAGTGATCGTGTCATACTACCACATTAGTGATCGTGTCATACTACCACATTAGTGATCGTGCCATACTACTTCAATCCTTCTATTTTACGCAAACACCCATTCATAAAAGTCTGTATTTTTTATTGGTTGTTGTGCTTGTTGTTCTCCATGGACAAACACGATGGCAAAGTTATCATTTTGAAACTTACAAACACTTCTATCATCATGAGCCAGACAAATAATAATAAATAAAACTTACATTCTTAAATACATAAATGACAAATAATTTTAATTAATGTCACAGACTGCACTTTATTGAAGACACAATGTATGAATACTGTCCACTTTTCAAGTTTTAATATTTAAGAGCGTTTCTTAAAATCTTCAATTAGATTAACCATCTTTCCTAACTGTACATAGTTCCATCTGGTGTTACATACTCGTCTTGACTGGTACCCCTTATATCTAACGATGATCTGAAATGGCAAGGGCAAAAAAACAAGACATTTAGTGAAGCACTGGTGCGTGTAGATGCCAAATGTAGCGGTTATATAATAAGAATAGCAATACAAAGACCGTTTGTGTCAAACACCATTATTAAATTAATAAGTTCTCACTGGCTCAGGTTTCTTAAGGCAGACACAGATACTTTCTATCCAACAGCACCACACGTTTTTCACATAACAACCCAAAAACATGCATACCGATGCCTTTCTGTGCCACGAATACTTTTTTCAAACAAAGTTTCCTATGTGCCGCGCAAAAAATATCGTAACTCCGATGTTGGAATCGATGATAATGTTCATTTTAATATTAATAATGGTAATGGTGAGAATATGATATGATTATTGTGATGACTGTTGATGATGATGATGAGGATATTGATGCCGATGATCATGATGTTGATAATAGTAATTATACTATTTTTGATGAAGGTAATGATGATGTTGGTGATGATGATATGATTGAAATGATTTTGATGACGATTAATGATGATGAAGATCGTTGTGGTGGTGATGATTGTAACAGAATGAATTTGTTCATTTTAATTTCTTTGCTAGCCTTGTTATTATCTTCTTCGTCTTTGCCATCTTCGTCATTTTCCATCTTTCTCAAAGAGAGAATATTCGTTTGAGTGTTTTACTCATTCTAGCCTTATCTGTGGGCGGATCATGAAAGCGATTTTCTGAGTTACCCTTTTTGTTGTTATGGTTAATATTGCAGGTGGTTAGTATCCATTTTCAGTCATTACTGACTATAGGAACGCGCCTCCGAAACGATGTCCCGGTTGCCACGAGGTTGGGCGCTTGGATAAAGAGGTCGAACTGTTGCCTATGCAGCATGCCTCTGCTGGTGAGTCCAAAGGAACTGCGCCACCGAAATAGTCTGGCACCAGAACACATATATATGCCTCATGTCCACGAACGCTATTGGAGATGGAATTACATAATTGCAGGTGGCAAGAGCTATTAATTACTGGACATACCAAACTGTTATTATCTAATAGAGCTTGCCCGGTCCGCTCAGAATGCCAGTACTCTGTTAACACTTTCGCCTCGACAGCATCTTTTTTCTCGTAAAACAGACGAGAGCATTCTAATAAAGGCATACCTCGGAGATATTGCGGGTTCGGTTCCAGACCACCGCAATAAAGCGAATATCGCAATAAAGCGGGTCATACCCATTTTTTTTGTGTGGCTTCCCAGTGGATATAAAAGCCTAACATCATGTTTACACTGTCTTTTAAGTGCGCTATAGCACTAGCTAAAAAAATGTACTGTAAAATTAAAAATACTTCATTGCTTAAAAAAAATGCTAATCTTCAGTTTCTGAGCCAAAATCTTTCGGAAGAATAAGGAAGTTTTAATAAATAAACACGAACAATTTGAAAAACAAAGCACAATATCTGCGACGCGCAATAAAGCGAGGTATGCCTGTATATACCCTCCTTAAAACCTGATTTAGCTTTGCTCAGTGGCGGTACCACAGCCAATGAGGTTTTACCGACGCGTGAATATGCTAGTCCAAAACCTGCTTTTAAAAACAATCTAAGCAAGTGACTCAGTGAACGGCTATGGCTATTACCTGTCAAACATTGTTGGGGTACCAGGGCCGACTGTCTGTGCTGTAGTGGTTTTTTTTTTGACTGTGCCAAACGGCAGTAACCGTTTCGTTAAGTTTATCTATTATTCATCTCAGCCGCCATATAGTTGTTCCTTGTCTTGGAGTTTTGAACTCGGGAGATCTAGCAGTTGTCTCTCAGAGTGATTACCTCACACACGGCATGAGTAAATTCTTGTCACGGGTGATTTCATCCCAGCCGCCACAAAGATTGATGATGTAGATTGCGACCACGGCAATGATGATGACGAATACGACATTGACGGTGTGTGATGATTCTAATGATGTTATTTATGGTGTTGATGATGGTAATGGTAATATCGATGATGGCTGATGATTACTGTCGTAGATTTTTGATAGGAGAATTAAGACTTGGGTTGGTCCCTGTGGTGGATTTGATGTTATTAATTGTTGTAGGTATTATTATATTTGTATTAAATGAGATTAGCTATGAAGGTCCCTGAATATACCCAATAATATTGTGAACTTTTCAGGGTACCTTTCCACACCACCTTTTTATCTCATTCAAAATGTATTTATATTAGTATGTGTTTAATTGACTTCGTGTTGTGTCTAGGGTTATGGATGTAGAGTGTAATGTACAATAATCAACAAACATTACAAAACAGATAGTTTATTTATTCACAACAGCACACAGTACTACCACAATAAACATACAAAACGACACTCTAAAAGGCTATCTTATTTAAGACTGTGGTTGAATTTTGTTGTAAATAAGATTTTTTACAGTTTTTATTATCCTGATTCAAATTTATTTGTAATCAGGACTGACAATTTAAAAGTGAAATCAAAATAATCATTTACATCAGTCAAATAGCACAATAGATCCTTTGTCCATACATATATATAATATTTTTCTAATATGCGTTTGTAGAGTTCTCCTACTTTTTAAGGTAATACTGGTGGTACTACTAGTTTATTGTTTTAAATCATGTCCTTTTGGAAATGTTTTGTTTCTATTTTGTCCACTTGTGGAACTATTAAATATTTGTCCCACTGTTATTTACTGTTATAAGATCGTTCTTTTAAAGTTCTGTAGTTGAGCTCTCAGGTGCCGAACGAGAACTTATCTTGGCCGTAGAATATAGAACCTTTCCTCTGCTCGCTTGACAATCTGTTCCCTGTTTGATAGGCACTGGCCACTAGCATGGGCTCTCAGTAAACAGTCAGAGTCCTGAATCAATCAATTTTCAAGCGTTTGGTACCACATTAACGTCAGTACCTAGGACCTCTGAAATGTGAAGGTATGCATCCTTCGTAATATCTAGCATACACTAATAGTCCACAGTTAAGGACATGTACATTACAAACAAACGAAAAAGGATCATATCCTTATACAAACCGATGCCACCATTTTCTTTTGATGTGACAATGTACACCAGTATTCCTTTCCCTAATAGTTACAACGCCACTGCAATTCCAGCTGTAATCTCTTCCATATAATAGGATAGGTGTTATGCTCCTTTATGACAATCATACATATTCTTGTAGTTTTACACCTCTCTGACAGTCTATCACATGGTGGATCAATCTTTAGGTTTTGCCTCATGTTCGCTATAGACCCACTCATGTCCAGACATATTTTATTATTTCACATGCAATTTTTATATAAAATACAGGTTAATAAATGTCAAGCTTACCACGATGTTCAATGAAATACACACAGAGACGATGACTGACACAGTTTCGATCTGTTATATTGCCCAGGCTGCTTATAACTTGTATTTTAAATCACAGCCTGCTCTCATCTATCACTGTTTGAAAATTTTCTCAGAAATGGCGTTCCCCTAACGCTTATTCTGACAATAGCGATTCAGTTAGCCAATCGCTATTAATTTTACAGTGTAAACAGTCTTTTCAAAATTATCATTCAAACTTTTCCTACGTTACTTAGGCTATTTATGTTTATTCAAAGGTCAGCGCCAATAATATTTTAGTCTCACTTCAAATGCCACCCAATCAGATTCACTGTACCATCCCAGCCTATCTGTCACCTATTTTTTTTCCCAAAAATATGCAGATCCAATCTAAGCAGATATGACTTGACCTGACAGTAACTCTGATCTCTATGTATTGTTTTTATCAATATTTAAATTAATTAAGGGACTATTTATATAAACTAATAACATATTCTTGGTCAGCATGTCCTTCAGGTACAAGAATATACAATTTTTAAAGGCCTATGTGGTTTTGTTCAAAATTCTATCTTTTTTTCTATGTTAATTGTTTATTTTTAAACTACCCTCCTGTTCACTTGGTTTTTTCTCATGTTACTTACGAGATAATTACGAGAGCTTAGTGTCATTCATAATAAGAGCTTAACATGTTTACATGACGTAGTGTCCACAATTCTAACTTTTTTCAAGGAAGTGGAGGGGAACTGCGGTAAGACGTGGAATACAATGGGTGGGTTTGAAAAAAAAAATCGAAAAAAGGTGATTCGTCTTACGAGGACAAAAGACAAAGAAAATAGTCTACGTTACGGCCACAAGGCCTTCGTCAGGAAAGGAAAGAAAGTGAAGGCTAGATAGGACACATAAAAACTAAATAAAATAAAAACTGGGTAACTTCCCTGAAGGCAAGAAACCGAAATTCTATCAAAATCGCTGTCTGTTGATGAGCGCGTGGCTGAACAGAAAGTGACTTCCGCCGCCGGAAGTACACAATGCATACTAAGAAACTAAAAAACGAAACCGGACAATAAACTACCCAACGTGATAAAAGTGGGGACTGGAAATAGAAGAGGACAGAATGAGTGGGAGATAAATAAATATGAAATAAAAAAATGTATATGGCATACAAATAGAAGAATAGGATAAGAGTGGAAAGAGTAAAATAGAGCAAGAGAGGAGAGGGTCACCTCAGACAAAGGTGTAAAAAGTGTTGAGACCGGCTGGTTTTAGACACCCCATGCGGTGGATAAGACGGTTCTCAAGCTGTTCTCGGCTGGCAGTGTCAGAGGAGCAGGACCGGATCGCTGTGACCTGGATGTCGATGGGACCATGGTGGTCAGGACCATTGAAGTGTATAGCAACTGGTGTGGACTTTTGCTGAGCGATGTCATTTAAGTGCTGGCTGAATCATAGTGGCCGCCAGTCACTCCCGCCTTTTATCAGACCTCAGTGCCCAACAGACCCAGCTTCTGCTTCGCTTACGTTGTCTCACCTCCAACAACTTCCCTTTCTATTCTATGATTCCACTATCCACCACTATCCACACACTGAACCGGCAGCTGCATGAGTTCCTTTTTCCACGTCCAAACACCATAAACTATCCCAGTCTCATCCCTACCCCCAAAAGCTACCCCTCCATCCTCCCACTCCATCATGGCACTCAGCTTAGTCTGATCAACCCCAGATCTACCCCTCTCTGAGGGAGAGCGCTCTGTTCTTAGTAAAGGGCTTAAAATTTGTTCCTCTACGTCCGACCCTAAGACCAATACAATCTCCTCCAGGATGTTCATTAAAAATAGGTGCGGTTTCACCGTCGCATGAGGATGAAGCTTCCATTTTAGCGGGAGAGAAAGACAGCACTCCGCAGTCTCAGGCTGAATTCCGACGATCTTCGCACGCTTTTCTGACTTTTCTACTAAACCTCCCTTTACACCTAAACCTGGAGCCTCTCATGCCCTGGACCTGTATATCAAGAACACCATCCATGACATTCAGCAGCTCCGCCCTCGTAGATTGCATTATTCCAATCTCACTTCGGCAGAGTCCCTAGTGCTCTCTCCCTTCTTCGCCGTAGAGACGACCATTGTCATCAAAACCGGCTGACAATGGAGGAGCCATTGTCGTCTGGCAGAATAGGACTTGTACCTAAGTGAAGGTAAAAACCAGTTGACCAATGTATCTTTTTACAGGTCCAGGACCAGCGATGCGACTGTCTCTAACAATCGCATTGTACACAACACTATTAAACAGCTTATCACTAGTAATGATCTTCCTCCCGAAGCATTCATCTTAGGGATTTCATGACAGCTCTTTGGGCAAGCCTGTATTCTACATGCTCCTCAAAATTCACAAGATCGAAAACCCTGGAAGACCTATTGTCTCAGCCTGTTCTTGTCCTACTGAACACATTTCTGACTTCCTCGATATCATTTTCCAGCCTATCGTTGAGAATCTTCCCTCCTTCATCAAAGACACCAATCACGCTCTTACAACTTTCTCCTCTATCCGACTCCCAGCAGACCGCTCCTACCGTCTTTTCTTGCTGGACGTCTGCTCTCTGTATACCTCTATTCCCCACTCTGATGGTCTCCGAGCTCTTCGGTTTTTTCTGGACCAACGCACTTGCCCTTCTATATCCACTGTCACTCTTCTCCGTCTTGCTGAACTGGTCCTTCAACTGAATTCCTTTGAATTCAATGGTCAGTTTTTTGACCAAATTAGTGGTGTTGCCATGGGAACGAAGATGGGTACCAGCTATGCCTGTCTATTCATGGGCCACTTGCAGCATCAGATATGGCAACAATACTCCGGTCCTTTCCCTGGGTTTTACCGCAGATATATCGATGATGGCATAGGTCTCACAGATATGTCTGAGACTGATTTACACCGCTTCATCGACTTTGTGAACCACTTTCACCCCATCATCAAGTTCACCTCCCTCGTCTCCACAGTATCTGTCAACTTCCTTGACATTACTATTTCTATCACGCCCTCCGGCCTTAATACCTCAGTATACTACAAGCCGACAGATGCCCACAGCTACCTCCTGTATACCTCTTCTCATCCTCGGGCCTGTCGTGACTCCCTTCCTTTTTCACAACTTCTCCGCCTCCGCCGTTTATGCCAAGACGACGATGACTTCCACTTACGAGCAAATGAGATGTTGGAATTTTTCCGTAACAGACTTTATCCAGAACATGTTCTCACCTCTGCTCTCCAACGTGTGCTCCCCATCTCTCGTCTGGAGGCCCTCAAACCTCACCATAAATCCACTTCGGATAGAGTCAAATTAATCTTGACCCATCACCCTCACAGTACTACTGTCAAACAGATCCTTTTCCGTCACCTCCCTATCCTCCAAGCAGAGCCTCTGACCCAAAAAGTATTCAGTGAAGCACCTTTGGTGGCATATAGACGTGACAAGAACTTGAAGGATCTTCTTGTTCACAGCCGTCTCCCAAAGGAGAATGCCACTCACTTTGGCACACTACCCTGTGGTCGGACACGATGCAACACGTGCAAGTATGCCATCTCAACCCAGAAGGTGTCCTTTCCTAAGGCTACGTACACCATCACTAGTAGCTTCACGTGTGAATCGCGCAATGTCATTTATACGATCATATGTAAACGTTGCTGCAAAACCTATATTGGCCAAACAGGCAAACGACTTGGGGACAGATTCAGCCAGCACTTAAATGACATCGCTCAGCAAAAGTCCACACCAGTTGCTATACACTTCAATGGTCCTGACCACCATGGTTCCATCGACATCCAGGTCACAGCGATCCGGTCCTGCTCCTCTGACACTGCCAGCCGAGAACAGCTTGAGAACCGTCTTATCCACCGCATGGGGTGTCTAAAACCAGCCGGTCTCAACACTTTTCACACCTTTGTCTGAGGTGACCCTCTCCTCTCTTGCTCTATTTTACTCTTTCCACTCTTATCCTATTCTTCTATTTGTATGCCATATACATTTTTTTATTTCATATTTATTTATCTCCCACTCATTCTGTCCTCTTCTATTTCCAGTCCCCACTTTTATCACGTTGGGTAGTTTATTGTCCGGTTTCGTTTTTTAGTTTCTTAGTATGCATTGTGTACTTCCGGCGGCGGAAGTCACTTTCTGTTCAGCCACGCGCTCATCAACAGACAGCGATTTTGATAGAATTTCGGTTCTTGCCTTCAGGGAAGTACCCAGTTTTTATTTTATTTAGTTTTTATGTGTCCTATCTAGCCTTCACTTTCTTTCCTTTCCTGACGAAGACCTTGTGGCCGTAACGTAGACTATTTTCTTTGTCTTTTGTCCTCGTAAGACGAATCACCTTTTTTCGATTTTTTTTCAAACCCACCCATTAACTTTTTTCATTGTATTGGGGGAAACCCCTAAGGCAAGGCTTGCCACTGTGCTAGTGTTGGCTTTTAGTTTGAAATCAATGCGAAACGAATTAGCATTTCATCTATCCTTGCCCCTCCTCGTTCCACAATGCATTTTTGGGAAATGTTTCTTAGAACTAGGAAAAAGTGGGTGTTTATGTCAAGGACGAATTTGAAAAATAGGGTACCGTTTTGTTCGGCTATTCGTTAGCAAATAATAATCTGAAGGCGTAGGCGACAACAACCGTTCTAGCAGAAAATTCTTTTGTACTTTCTTATCTTTGCCTTTATGCCCTATATTGTTATATATTAATTAGATATTGTATTTAGAAATTCACTACAGTCCCTTCTGAATAGGTTGGAATGAGTGATAGTCACAGTGTGAGATAGAAATACAAAATAGATTTCCACGAGTGAGGTGGTAGAATTGTGATAGAAGCTGTCTCTGAGAGCGAGAAATCTGCTCTCTCTCTCTCTCTCTCTCTCTCTCACCTATCTTCTACGACAGATCTAGAGTAGTCAGACAGTCTACCACATATACATTAAATATATATATATATATATCCACTCACGTGCACGCACATTCAAGTGACGACAGGTAGACACACAGACGTGGGAAACTATAACAAATGATTATATAGATATTTAGAACGAGCTGACCAACATGCTGATTAATTTATTGTTAAGTTTATTTATCATTTGTAAACTTACGTCACAACATGTAAAATTACATCAAAAAGGCATATACACAAAGTCATAAACAAATCAAGGAATGCTACAAGAACTGGTAGACCCACAGTTATGATTTTCCCTCGATGAATAGCCCACAGTCCCGTTAGGAGAAAGATGATAGTACAAAGAGTCCCAGATACATATGATTGAGTCTAAGAGTTTTCCCCGTTTAAGGTATGAACAGACCTGATACTATAATCTAGTTTAAGGGAAAATATTGTTAGCAAAACAAACTTGCATGAAGAAAGTTATGACAGCAAATAGGTGCCAAAATACAACGGTAAAAAATAACACTCAGACCTGCGTTCACTCTATTCATTCAGCCGTGGCCACGTGCACACATTTATACTTACAGCTTTGATCGCTGCCTCTGGGAACATAATTTTTTTCTTCTAAAAAAATGAGGAATGCTTAAGTTTCTTCACAGATAATGTTCACCACGTACTAGAACGCTGGCAAAGTTTGGGTACCACAGTATTCACTGAATAAAGAAAAACACATATGAAATATTTTACATATTATGTACTCAATATAACTTACATTTTTAAACTGCAAGCGTATAGTTTGACTTATCATTTAAAACTCCCCGTGAAATAAGTTATATATATATAACAATCAGTCACCATGAATTAGGAATACCTACGGATTCCGTCAACACTCATGAGGCGTCTAGCATTTATAAGTTAGTTTTAGAAAAATTACTCTCGTCTGATTATTTAGCCGTAAAATTAAATTCATTATAGCTACATTGTTGTTTAAGCTAGAAATTATAATTTATTCTGCTTTCCACTGAAACACGTCACTAGAAAATAATACAGACTTATGTATTAAGCGCTCTGCACCAAATCTAACTAGTGAAATAAAATAAGCGATTTAACACTTTAAACACTTCACGAAATACTAGATAATATGTATAATATTTTACCTCCACACAGAATATACAGGCGATCGCACAACTTTGGAATTATATGCTTATATTTATTGGTAGTCTAGAAGTTCGGCAAAATTGTTGCCAAGAACAAACTACGACTTCGCTATACAGCTTATTCTCTTTGCACAAAACGTCCTGTCTACTGCGAATTTAGAGGACTGAATGAAAATAAAATCTAACTCCCTCCAGTATATATGAAACACCAGACAACGAGGTACATTATTTCCATAAACTACGCAATAGCCTCCCCTTTCCGTCTTTAACACTTACGTACCTTAGACGCTGGCAATAACATGCCAAACCCGTGTATTCGCACCTTACGCCAACTATCTGACCGTGAGCGCGCGTGTCAGAGGCGAAATGCCGGACACTCTGTCTGCTCTGGGCGAGCATGGCTGGCGCGATTCACACCTCCGTCTAACTATCGGACAGTGAGCGCTCATGTCAGATGTGTGGCAGCGAGGGAACGATTTACAATCAAAGGGAATGAATAAGGAGAATTAGGAATGGGAAAGTTCAGATAGAGTATAAAAAGGGGATGCGCGAACAGGGTTGCGCATGAGAGAGGTGAACGGTGATTTAGGAAATCACGCTTTTCTCAGGGCAGTCCAGAACCGTGAGTCGGAGAGGGAAGCCGCATGTACGCTAGCAGCCATGATAATGGCAGTATTCAAGTAGTTTATAGGATAAATATTTCACGGACAAGAGGTAGTTTTGGGTAATGATTAACCCGAAATATTAAGTAGTGGGAATTCTTGTCTAGAAGGAGAAAACCGTGTGAGTTAGTTATTATTCAGAAAGGAGAAGGTACGTTGGGTGAACTTTATTTCATATAGACAGTAGTCATGTTCTTCAGTGTTGCAAGGGAAAACAACATCCCCGGAGAGGCCCGGTCTACCAATAGATAACCTGAACACTGAGATGATAGATAACAATAGACATAAGAAACTATAAGGAAGAAACAACAGAACTAGAGACTATAACACCTGCATGATCACTGATGGTTAAAAGGTCAGAAGGTGTAGATTCGATACTGAGCGAGAGAGAGTGAGGAAAGAATGAACTTACATATTATATATTCTATGATGGACCAAATGTGGAGGTCAGAGCAGACAGCAATGATCTTCTCATATGTAAAATAAACAGTATTCACATTACCATTGCGTTATCACATCACGTGCTGTGTGTGTGTGTGTGTGTGTGTGACTGTTGTGGTTAAACAGCAAGTAAATGCTAACCACGGAGGTAAACGAACCTGGGCAGACATTGTCACATAACAGTCTTCATAATACAAAGAATCACGGGCTGTCACATCTCATCAGTTTTGGTGCCGTAACCAACCTCTAGCAGCACACACACATTGTTTATAAACAGGAGTTCAGAAACTATGCTTTATGCTGTCATCTCTCCTCGCTTCAGGCAGAAGACATAGAGACGTTTGACGCTGTAACAGATTTCAACAACCACGAACGACAGATAGCCCTGATAATATAGAATAACACAGACAGAAAATATCATAATACATTTTCGGATCTGTGACAGACCGCACCAACTACAGACGGCAGAGTACAACGAAAAAAAAAAAAAGAAAAAAATTTCATATTTACGTTTCGATAACATGAAAAAAGCAGAGTGACAACAGTGTAAGTTGTAAACAGAGAAAAAGTGAACAGTATCGGAACTAGCCAAGCAGAAACGTCGGTCCGAAAAAACCGAGTCGGAATTTTCTTCTTTCAAATCGACCTGCACGAGAATAAGTTGCCACAACAAGGCAAAGTACACTACACATTATACAATCAAGAGCCGAGACCAACCTCAGCCAGCATTGAAATCAGTCATTCACCAAGACAAAGTACAACACACGCACTGGTTGATGACAGACTTCAAGAACCACAGACGGCAGAACAACGCAGAATTGCAGTTTTACAGCATACGAAGAAAAACAGTACGGTCAAAGTGTAAACAGAAGAAGTGACAGGTTGGGAACCACTCAACCAGAAACGCCAGTTCAGAAATCAAGTCAAGATTTTTTTTTTTCCTGCACGAGAGGGGTCGAAAAGACACAGCGAGTACAATATTCACTGTCCTGTAACGCCAGCTCAGAAATGAACACGGGGACTTCCACTCATCACAGCAGACGACAGGTCGACGTGTTCCGCGCAAGTAGTCTTAACAGGTCATAGAGTGCAGTACATTAACCGATTCACGGATAGAAGCCTTTGTGTGTAGCAAAACAGTGTGTAGTCCGGATGGTATAAAAATATAACAATAGTGTTTATTAAAAAGAATAGTTGGTCGCGTGCGCAAATTCGCGACAAACGAGTACTCCAACGAAGACGTCTTAATTAATTAGTTTAATTAGACATTGTTGTATTATTATTCTTGCCTTATTAATTAGACACTATGGTAATATCATTGTTATTAATATTATTACTGTTGTTTAATTACTATCCTTATTATTATTAGCATTGTAGTCTCACTAATATTGAATTATAACAGTGTATGCATAATTTTTTTTTGTAACTGTAATATTATTTTTTTTCTTCAGGAAACCCAAGACTAATAGAAAAATTTCTATTCATTTTCAGGTGCAAGTTAGTTTAAGTTAACGGTAGAAATAAGTAACTATTTTTCAGATTGTGATGATGGCACAAGCCGAACAGACACAGTATAACATGCAAGACAGTCAGACTTTGGCCCTCATAAAGACGATTACCGACACATTAGCCAACAGTGATAAATACGTAAATACAAAAGGTAATGCAGATTTATTTTCAGGTGACCCACATGCATGCCGTAAGTGGCTTACAGATATTGACAAATATGCAATGTCAATAATTGCAGATGAATTGAAAAAAAGTTAAAATTGCGATTTTTTCATCTGTTGATCTGATCACAGACTCTATCAGAAGGCAATTAGACACATTACTTAATGAAAGAGATCTTCAAGCAGAGTCTAAATCGTATGATACGATAGGGAAAGGACATTGTCACACTTGTGATAGAGAAAATAAGGACACAAACAAAATCCCAGAAACAGCGGATGTACGAGCACACTGGAACACACTTAATAAAAGAAGAATAAGAATGGCGGTCAGGAATTTTGTGGCAGAAGTTAGAAAAGGGAAGTCCATAGAAATAAATAACACCAATATAGCAAACCAACAGAAGTGCCATATAAGAACACAGAACGGTTGGGAAATGAAGGTAGAACCGGTAGGAGTGTGGAGAAACATAATAGGATCTGATCAGCAAAATATTACAATAAAGGAAGAAGTTAATAGGAATAGACCATGGACAAGTCAAGTTAGGACAACAGTCCAGAAACAGGAAAATATACAGAGAGACAGGGTCAGCGTTGGTACACAAGAACCAGAAACACATGAAACACAGATGATTAGTGCCGGAACACAAACTGAGATAGATACTGTAGCGTCACACTTGGGGCCAGCACACAATGAGAAAGACGTCAGGAGAGAAAAGGAAACATGGTCACAGGTATTAGACAATACGAGAAAGTCTAAGATTCCACTCAGTGTAAAAAGGATGAACCTACAAACTGCTAAAGAAGTAGTGATACCACAGCATAGGGATAGCATCGAGGTAAACAATAAGAAGGATGAACCGATGCAGTCGACCAGAGAAAAAAGTCGACAGACAGTTAATGAAGCAGAATATAGCAGTAGACGGAGATGGTCGTCAGAATTGGTGTCGACTGACTCAGACAGTGTAGGATCTGAAGAGAATGACGGTAGTCACAGACACAAAAGTACTTATAGAAGAGGAGAGAATAGTAGAAGAAATAAGGAAGAAGGGAGCAAATGTGGAGATAGTAGCAGAGAAAGGGATTTGTCAGTATACAATCTGGAGAAAATAATAGCGGACAATGCAGACATGTGGATGCGACATGCAGCGACAATCACGCAGACTGATTGGAGGGAGGCATATAATCGACAAATTGAAGACTCGGAGAAAAGAAAGACGAAACAGGAGGGTGTAAGTACAGTACAAGAAAAGTACCAGCTTGACATAGAATCAGAATTCGATTCGTCAAGTGGGGAGGATAGAGTTATGGGCCCCGACGAAATTGGATACAGGTCGGATGAGCTCGAGCATATAACGGACGACGAAGGTCGTAGAATTTATTGGCCGAAAAATGAGATTAGTGATCTTGAACGTATAAATCAGATAAACACGAAGGAAATTACCAAAAAGGTTGAGCCAAATGTGGTTCTATGGCGCTCGGAGAGGTCTAAATTCTTGGAAAAATTGAGAAAGAATCCGATTAAAGCGGATGAACCAAATATCGACGAGGTGAAGAAGGTAATAGAAGCTACCATAAAGCGCCCTGATTTTAACTTCTCGGGAGCCATGCTATGGAGCGTGCTGGAGCAGAAGTATCAGACATACTTTCCACAAACTAAAACGGAGGTAAATATGGTTTTGACGGAAATGTTAAATGACGCAAACAAGAAAAGGTTGACAGAAAAGGCAGAGCAGGCAAATTGTCATCAAAGTCGGAAGAGAAATAAAGGAAGAAGAAAATATAGATATTGATAAACACATTTCGTTGGAAATGCATAGGGACAAGGAAGTCACTATAGCTAAAATAGCGGAGTTTATGAGTAAGTGAAGTAGAGGGGGAGATGAGGGATAAAAGGTCATGAAAAATGACGAGGATATTATGTGAGAAGAAGAAGAGCCATACGAGATGGCGAAAGTAAGAGTGAGTAATTGAGATATTGGACGGGGAGTAGTAAGGGCCATGGGAGATGGCGAAAACAAGAGAATCGCTTGGATAAATAAGTATGGGAAAATTGAGAGTCACGGAGAAGTGACGGAGTATGAAGAAGCCACAGGAAGGATGGCACGGACATATAGAAGATATAGTTCTAGAAGGAACTTATGTAGAAGTGAGAAGCCATGGAGAAAATGGAAGAGAGAGATTTTTGCGGCAATGGCCGAGTCTTATGAAGGCTTTGGGGAGAAATCACATTTTTTTTGTTTCTCTCCGAAATACACGAAGAGAAGAGAATGGTGTTGAGAACGTTCCAGGGAGAGAACGAAAAACATATAAAAACGTTAAGTGTGGTGTTTATCAGACTACAAATGTGAGTCTATTGAGGATAACCCTCACCCCGCGTAGTAGACCAAGGACAGAGTCTAGTTAGTAAAAGGTGGATAGGAGGATGGCAATTCAGTATTGCCATGATAGTGAATTGCTCACGCCATCATGAGCTATGTATATAGGGAGACATGACAGAAGACATGTTTGGCTTTATACGAGAGAAGAGGAAGGCCAGACAGTTCACACCAGGTGTGTGGTGACAGAAGATAATACTATACGAGGAGTTTACGTGTATGACAACAGGAGTGACTGGATGTGTAAAAGGAAATAAACTTTGTATGGTGAAGTACACAGTTGGCAGAATGTGAGTGAGAAAGACAAGGGTTAAGAACAGTCATAAATGCAAAGTGGAAGGGTCACGTAAGAAAAGTGGGGGGAAATGAGTTTTTCCTCTGTTTTGTTATGATAATATGTTGTAACATAAGAAAATAATGACATGTTAGAAAAAAAATAATGACCACTAAGGAAGTGGAATGTATAACATGTCTAAAAAGTATGTTTTTTTTTGAAATCATGTAACGTGAGCAGATAGGACAAAGCAAAGATGAGTGGTCGTAAATGGGAACGAGATGTTGATGAATGTACGTTCCCAGTACAATTTAATTGTGTTGTGTAAAGGGAAATTGTCCTTTGGCACAGATAAGAATTGGTAATGTGCTGAGCTAGGGTTGTAACAGCACATTGCTAAAGATTTTTTTGTATATAGGACAAGTACAATAATAGTATTGGTACAGTCATGAAAATAAATTTTTTCTCCTACGGATAAATAAATTATTTTTAAGGGGAGGAAATGGAGATAATGTGGCAGCGAGGGAACGATTTACAATCAAAGGGAATGAATAAGGAGAATTAGGAATGGGAAGGTTCAGATAGAGTATAAAAAGGGGATGCGCGAACAGGGTTGCGCATGAGAGAGGTGAACGGTGATTTAGGAAATCACGCTTTTCTCAGGGCAGTCCAGAACCGTGAGTCGGAGAGGGAAGCCGCATATACGCGGGCAGCCATGATAATGGCAGTATTCAAGTAGTTTATAGGATGAATATTTCACGGACAAGAGGTAGTTTTGGGTAATGATTAACCCGAAATATTAAGTAGTGGGAATTCTTGTCTAGAAGGAGAAAACCGTGTGAGTTAGTTATTATTCAGAAAGGAGAAGGTACGTTGGGTGAACTTTATTTCATATAGACAGTAGTCATGTTCTTCAGTGTTGCAAGGGAAAACAACATCCCCGGAGAGGCCCGGTCTACCAATAGATAACCTGAACACTGAGATGATAGATAACAATAGACATAAGAAACTATAAGGAAGAAACAACAGAACTAGAGACTATAGCACCTGCATGATCACTGATGGTTAAAAGGTCAGAAGGTGTAGATTCGATACTGAGCGAGAGAGAGTGAGGAAAGAATGAACTTACATATTATATATTCTATGATGGACCAAATGTGGAGGTCAGAGCAGACAGCAATGATCTTCTCATATGTAAAATAAACAGTATTCACATTACCATTGCGTTATCACATCACGTGCTGTGTGTGTGTGTGACTGTTGTGGTTAAACAGCAAGTAAATGCTAACCACGGAGGTAAACGAACCTGGGCAGACATTGTCACATAACAGTCTTCATAATACAAAGAATCACGGGCTGTCACAGATGCGAATGTCAGACTCCCTGTCTCCACTGCAGAGGGCAATTTCACACTTCGCCGGGAGCTAGCCTGACGAAAAACTCTCGTGACAGCTGCAAATTGAAGACAATTGTGGTCTGCTTCAATCATGTCTGATTAATAATAGTTAAATCAACACATCCGCGACCAACTGACGTCTACGTAATCAACTGCGTTTCTAAATGAGAACGAAACCGGTAAAGTGAGAATGCGAAGAAAATATTATTCGCAAACGAATGGATGGGAAAATAGTAATGTGTATAGTCGCAAAAGCACGAATGCGAAAAACACAGGAAAAAAGTAAAGAGCGACAATAATTAGAGAACACGGGTGGAAGAAAAGAAGAGGAAAATATAGAAAATTCAATGAACATAACTCTCCGTGACAATTACGAAGCTCAATACGACGATAACAACGACAATTTTGATGACAATGTCAACGACAACGACAGCTACGAAGAAACTCTGCTGTTGTTGAGAATGAAAAAAAAACTATAATTATAACAATAAAAAAAGAAGTAAGTATACCTTTCTTTAAGTGGCTTTTGGTTGACATGTATAAGTGTTGTAATCGCAGCTGTAACCATCCGCACAAGCAACGGTTGGAGCCAGACCCCCTTCGAGCAATAGCGCAAAGCAACTTTCACCTGGTTCTAGTAGAGGTAAAAGTGAGGAAACATCGTATTTCATTCATTGACAGATTACGCTCTTTCATGACAAATTTCATGGTGCATTAGTTGATGGAATGACTGTAATGAAATGAGTTGGATGGAAAATTTGATTGATTAGTTGTAATGAACATTGTAATGCGTCACTTTAGTAGAAAACACGTATCTGGGAAGTTGATTGTTTAAATAATCTTAATGATTCTTGCAAAATGTGTTCGCAGAGAACTGTTCACAGAACAAGATCTGGTGATTTTACAAGATAGTGCATAGTTTTGGTGCAAACACCCCCCCCCCCACACTGTACTGTATTTTACTTTGGCGACTCATTTACATTCTATTGCGTTTGGATCACAATGTAATTGTTAAAACTGTTTGGAGATGTCATGAACCTTGAGCTGACTACTGCCTTTATTAGAGTCATTAATGTAAAAGTCTGAGAGCGAACGAAGAAACAGACAATGTAATTTGTGCAAGTGTTGTTCTCTGTACGTTTTTACAAATACGTAATAAATCAGACTTATTGTTTTAAAATGTTGTGGTAGGAAGATTATTAAAAATTTATGTTGAGTTATAAATGGGTGCTCAATGTTCTTTATCTTTGCAAAAAATAATTAATATAGACAGATAGTAACTGAAAATAAAAAACGTGTATTTAAGAAATAAAATCAATGTAAAAATATACATATTTTGTATTTTAAACTCCGAAACAATTCAGCTTCAGTTGTTCTTGTATTTTAATTGTAATTAAAATTAGATTTTAGCGCCACCTCCCACAATGGCGCCCAGTGTGGCCGCACCGCACGCACAGCACAAGTACTGGCCCTGATCGCACAGATAAGAGCTATGTTTAAGTTGGTGTTGTACAATTATTTATAAACCTGACTTTCAATATGAAACTTACTTAGTATAGTGACACAGCTGTCGCAGCACCCACATGTGCTGCCATTTTTGACGATCTTTTGGGAACAATTTTCCTCAGTCACAGCAGCACATTTAGCACCGTCACAGAAATTTTGGTAACACACAATGCCGTAGGCGGAGACGGTCATCGCCAGCAATATCGTTAGAGACAAGGCCTGCCTGGTAATGTTACCGACAGGTTTTCTCAATGTGTGTCCTATCCTTCTCCAGCGATTCTTCTCATCTCTTATTCCACTGGCACTTGTCTGGTTCTTGTCATCAGTTCCAGATGAGTGATTATGTTATGTCACGTCAATCAAACAATCACCCATTTATAAAAAACTTGTATCTTTTTAGTTGTTCTTTTCGCTGCTCTCTGTGCTTTAGAGCCATATTTTTATTTTTCTTCGTACACTGCCAGATGTCAACTTGAATATGTTCAAAGAAAACAATGGTCGGCTTGAGGCTATTTCTTATCTCCATAGAGCTCTTCCAGGAACGGTATTTGTCACAAGATGGGTTTGGTGCGTCCTCTTTCTGATCTCTCTTTCACTACGGCTGTATCAGTTACATTTTTGTACTGATTTTATTGCGATTTCTTCAGAGTGCCACCCTTTTCTTTCTGTTTGCTTGGTAGCAGAGAGTTTATATGCTCAAACATCTGACAATCCCTTGTTGATGATAATACATCGCGTTTGCCAGGGTGCGGCAAAGCGTTGCTAAGGTTAGGCCAGGGGGCGCGGAAGATAAGAGATTAATCGTCTGTGCGTCACATTCTGAACAGCCAAGCATGACATTACGTTTACTGTACACCATGTTACAAAGAGATTACTTTACATGAAAGTAATAATTTGTTACAACACACATTGTCGCGTGAGGTTACCGATGCGTTCGTGAGTTGGTACACAGGGCAATCGGATGTTTACTGCACATTTTCAGAAAAGTAATGTTTGAAATTTTGCACTAGATGAGTCATGCAAAATATTCAAATCAGATTGGCTGATCATTTAAGCTCCATAACAAACAGAGTGGGGAAGGACAGTAAGTATAACCTGACGCTTCAGTCAGTCTAGTAGTTCACTGTGAGGTTCTCGCTTACCAAAGACACCAGACTTGCCAGTAGTTAGAATTCAGAATTTCCATTTATCAGACAGGACATCTTTTATTGGAGTATTCATCAGGACTTACAATTCAGCCCAGGAAATCTCTAACATTTTAAATAAGGAAAACAGGAATATCTGAGGAAACTGAAACACACGAAGTCAGAGAGGGAATTATCTTATTAAAGAAACGACACACCAGAAGCGTGTAAGAGGCCGATTCAAGTCTTTTTTATCTGAGCAAAAATGTGTATGAGCCAGGATTGGCGTAAGTTATCATTTTACATTTTATATTACTAACATGTGAACTAACATATATATATATATATATATATATATATATATATATATATATATATATATATATATATATATATATATATGTGTGTGTGTGTGTGTGTATATATATATATGTGTGTGTGTATGTGTGTATATAGAACCATGTGAATATTAATATTAGTTATTCGATTCCGGCAAATTCAGCGTATAGAATGATGATTTCATGAACCACCACTGCCAAGGGCTGGTGATTGCAGGAAGTGACGTCTTGACTCCTGCTTTGAATTGACAGCAGACGTCAGTTTTGATTTGGGACAAGATTGATGAACATTTGAAGGGTATTCAATCCTTACTTACCACTCTACGTCGTCATAATTTATCTGCACGTCCATCTAAGACTAAAATTGGATTTCAGGAGATTTCATTTTTAGGTTATAAAGTAGGAGGAGGTTTTTTGAAAACAGAGGATACCACTATCTCTAGGATTCTAAACCTTGATATACCTAAGACCAAAAAACAGGTTAGAAGTATTCTGGGGCTCCTGAACTTTTATCGCAAGTTTATCCCTAATTTTGCAGAGTATACGTCTGTGTTGTCATCACTGGGGAAGGAGTCACCAAATAGGTGTATTTATAGTCAGGATGTTAATGTTGCTTTAAATAGATTAAAATGTCTGTTTTCCAAGTTGCCTATATTGAGATTGCCTGATCCTTCTAAACATTTTACTCTTACAGTAGACGCTTCCAAAACGTCCATTGGAGGTTCGCTTTTGCAAGAATGGAAGGGCTGTTTACATCCAACACTTTATGTTAGCAGGAAGCTAACGCCGACGGAGCAACGTTACTCGGTCATTGAGAAAGAGCTGCTGGCTCTTGTGTTCTGCTTCTCTAAACTGCAACGCTACCTGCTTGGTGCATGTTTCACACTCGAGACGGACCAGAGGACACTTTCTTACCTGAAAACAGCAAGATTCAAGAATGCTAAAGCAGCGCGTGCCTCACTGGCCCTTCAACCCTATAATTACCAGATTAAACCCATCGCAGGAAAGTTGAACGTGATGGCCGATGTTCTATCCAGATGCATGAAGCATCCGCTATCGCCAGTTGTCTCCGCAAATGCTGCTTCAATCCAACTTTGATGCTCAATAATAACACTACTTCCTTTGGGACAAGTCAGGAAATATTTATCAAAAGGTAGCATCATAAACTAAGGCACATGCCTTCTTTTAACTCATATGGTGCATACTTCAGATATTACAGCCATATTGCTTCGTCATGCACTTATACCGGTTGAAAAAAACTAAAGACACTATGCCAAGCAACATGATGATGATGAATTGCTGTTCATCCTAAATCAAGATGTATATTCAATCGTTCGTCATATGATGTCTAATGCAATTGCTCAAGAACAATACTTCGCTACTTCATACACGTTGTACAATGACTTTTGGCAGTATGACAATCCAAGTCGGTACAATTCAGATACTTTGTTGCAATTTCCAAAACGTTTTGCACTAATTAACTATCTCAAACTTTGAGTAAAAAGGGACGTTTTGCACTAAGGGACATAAAAAAGTTCAAAAAGGGACATAACAAAGAAATCAATTCTCAAGTACAGAATGAACAATAGTATCGGTGCTGTATTTTCATTTGATAGATAGGTAGACTTACATACCGACACGACTTAGGGCGTTTGTTGACATGGTATGCTGTGTGAGTGCCAGGACTGACATATTGACTTTTCTTCACTGCCTTCTAATTAATGTAGTTACCTCACATTTGTGTCAAAAGAGCGTCTGCTAACGATAATGGGTTTAGTTATGTTATTACTAAATACCACACCTTGTGTGTTAAATTGTCGATTATGGAGCACGCCTCTAGGTGCTATCATAATGATGACAGTTGAGTATTTGGATATTGTCATATGGTTTCTCCAGTGACCTTTTAAGATTGTACTATGAAAATAATGAAAAGTTCCTTTTCATTATTTTAATCCAGGGGGGGGGGGGGGAGTAAATGATATGAGTAAATATCATATCATGTTTTGTATTCGATCACTTCCTGATATATATTGTTTACACACGGTATCCCGTGGTTGCAGGAAGTGACGTCTTGACTCCTGCTTTGAATTGACAGCAGACGTCAGTTTTGATTTGGGACAAGCTAGCGTCTCTAACCAGCAGTCTGCTTGTGTCGTTTGACCAGTATGCAAGGAATGTGTCCAGTAGGACCTGCTTTTAAAATGTGTTAATTGCCTTTGGGCATCTTTATATTTCACCTGCAAGATCGATTACCATCACTGCCTTATGCTTTCATTAACAGTATATTGTCAGATTAGTCTTAGCAGTGTGTATGGAATTCTTGGGCACGTAAGTTGACTGTTCAATTAAAACTGAGAGTATCAGAATCAAGGACAGTAGAGACATGTGCTAGTAAAAGCTACGATGTCATGCCATACTCAAATGGAGTAATATGTTAATAAATATTTGTGAATCGTGCCAAGAAGTTAGGCCTTGTTACTGGGTACCTGAGGTGCGGGCCAGGGAGATTGTGTGAGACTGGCCAAACTTAAATATATATATTATAATTCCTGTGACGGAATATGCAAATAACCCTGGAGGGTACTCAGCAGGCCATTGTATTAAGGAGTGTCAAGCCTGAAGTCTAATGCACTCTTACCACAGGACGTCGGGAGGACGGTTCCTGAAATAATAAACATTCTTAAAATATTCCCCATACCAAGAACAAAAAGCATAAAGTAGTCCCAGGTTCCATATGGAGCAGGGAGGAAAAGATGAAGAAATAATGTACATTCTAATTATAAAACTTACAGTTTCAAACCAGTGTAAATGTCGATGTTAACATATGCACTTTAAAATTAATGGAAGTTTCAAACTTTTCAAATCAGTGTAAACATAAATGAAAACAAATTCAATTTATATTGTGAACACTTTTCAATCAGTGGAAATGTAAATGTAAACATATTCTATCTGTACTATTAACCTTTTCATTTAAATGTATTGTAAAGCTAAAGCTATCCAGTTTAAATGTAAAGAAAGTTTGATCCCGAGGGATTAAATTTAATTCTCATCGAGGGTAAATTCTGAGATAAATGGGATGGTAGAATAGAGGAAAGGGGGACACATAAGTATGTGTCGGGAAACGCAATGCCCAGAAGAGCGTTTCGTTTCTACTCTTTATCAAAGTTTTTGGTGGTACCAGCAGAAAGTACTATCTCTGGAACAAGAATGGAACAGTGGCCTACTCTTTAAGACGGGGTAACAACTTTGTAGACTGTCCTTGACATTTCTTGGAAACGAGCTACACCCTTCAACTTTGACCAACAACGAGCGTGAGCAGTGTAAAAAGATCCCATCAGCGGGATGTGACGTACATCTAGTTCGACAAGTGAATTTTCCCTGATATGATGGATGATTTAAAGGGACTTTTAGCTTTTCATAACATTAGAACCCCTGAACATTTGTTGTAACTTTTTGTTTCGCCAGAGCGAACCGACCGGGACGCATTTAGTATGCGGCACGAGATCAAAGACACTGAGACGATCCCCGAGCAGAGAAGCAGTTTCTCGCAGGTATTTAACATCTCCGCGCGAACTCAACCGCTCGCAAGATGGACCAGAGCGACGAGAAGAAAGACACTGGTGGAGATCTCAGGAAGGACGGGCGGCATGCTATCAAAGACAGTAGTGGTCCCTGAAACGATTTCGCATCTCGGTGTTAAGCACAGAACCGATCACGGGGAAAGCCGAAACGGGAAGCAGCGAGCGAAGATACGAGAGGCCAGGGGCGGCTTCTCTCTTTGGATTTGGCGGTCAGATCCCCCAAAGTTCATGAGATCAAAAAAGCTGTCAAAGTTCTCATGTCCCACTCATCTTGCATTCCAGTTGTAGATATACAGATCACGTAGAAATACACTTCGTCACTCGCTGGCCAGAACTTGATAGAAGCACTAGCGATATTTGAAATCTTGCTAGATTATCCCATGGATTTTCATTTATATTTGCAGTGAATTCTATTTCTGTGCAAAACGGTAATATATATATTGTGTAAAGTGATCAGTGGTCGAGTTCATTCATTATATTTCATTGGATTTTGTGTTAATTTAAACCTATTAAATTAAACCGTCTCAATAGTTCCAGTTGTAAATGTAATGATATACCTGCTATACTATTTCCAAAAAGATAATAGATGTTAAGTGCTTAAATTAACTTTTAAAGTCGCGAAGGAATTTATAATTAATAAATTTAGTTAAGCCCTATATTTATAGATGTGAGATTTAACCACTAGAACTCGCGCAGTGCTTATTAAATACATAATTAAATACGCGAGCATATATATAATAGGCTTAACGGGAAATTTATCGCGCGCTTAGAAGATTATTTGATTTTTAAAGTATGATTATGTTGTTATGGGTTTTCTATCTTTTTCTCTAGATTGATCACCTTTTGCAATCCCAGCAATAACGAAATCTTTCAGAGTTTCCATACTCGGTTCTTAAACTTCCAGACAGTTTGATGAGACATTTTTTTAAAGTAAATCTTGTGGTGGTCCGGTGCGGCCTAGCTAACATAATTACATGAAAGAAAGCCTACCCAAGATCATTTGATTATTATCATCAAATTAACTTACAATCTGTAAGATAAACTGGAAGATGAACAGTGCCAGTAGCGATAATTTATATACTGCTCTATTGTGAGAGATTACCGATTTACCTGACTGTGACTGAGCCTAGTTTTTCCTCACTGGATTAAAAACTTTACCGGTCAGTGGCTATCATCACACAGTGAAGGATTATACCATCACCTCATTTTTCACCCCTATGTCGAACTGCGTCAGTGCCATCCCATAGACTCGTTTCTTTATAATAAAACACAAGAACTCTTAGAACTTCAAGTCCGGCGATAAGCGGGAATATTTGCTCTCAGTAAATCCTCGCATTATCTGGGGCGGGACATAGAAGGACTAGACAGTTTTACCTGTAAAGAGTTTAATTACTGTGTATATCATGCTAGGGATTGTCTGATGCTGAAATCGGTAAGTGTGTGGTGTATATGAGTGTGGATCCGCACAGTGTGCATGAATGACAGGAGAGATATTTTTTTGCAACAAACCATTTGTTAACTTGCCTACCGGGTAATACGTTTTTCTGTATACCCGGCTTTGTTCCTTTAGTGGGATAATTAGTTAACTCTGTTTCATCCCCCCCCTTTTTTTTCTTTGCTTAGTAAATGGAAGACACCATTGGGATAACAGTATTTTTTTGTCTACCACCATAACTAATATTGTAACACCTCTTTCAGAGTGATTAAATTCACTGTTGGGTTACATTACCTATGCTCCTGATAACTATCTATCTTGAGACTGGGTTTATCTTTGTCTAATACAAGCGGGAAGGGCTTAGTCGATACCAATCTTCTTCACCCCTCCCTACCTTGATATTTGCATTTTTCTGTACTTATGATACTTTTATGTAACACTTGATATTGTTTTTTTTGTGATTTGATCTTTTAGGTTAATAAACATCATAAACTTATATCGGACTGTGTTGGAATACCCAAAAGCCCAATAAATTCCCTATTTGTTTAATATAGCTGTCTCCACGTCGTCTGAGTGTTTGAAGCAACAAATCGGTGTGAGCGCAGACGTGTGTCTGGAAAACTGGCAAATAATTGTTTGACCAGGAGAGTGGAAGAGAAGATTGAGAGAAACGATTTGTCGTAAATAAGTCTGTCTTTACTCTCCTCCAGCACTCTGTGGAGCATCATATTTAATCGATAAATTTCTATCACTGAGTTTTCATCATCATTCTACACTCTAAACCGGACTACTATTTATAGACTCTTTCTCTCAAAATAAATTTACGACACGGGAGCAGAAACTACAATTGGCAGCTAAGTGCAAAATATACGCTGCCAAAGTGAACTTTTTTTCATTGTCTCTATTATCAATCAATGATGAAATGTTTCTTCTAAACTATTCAATTATTCTCAAACTGTTAAAACTTAAGTGATTATTAAATTTTGTTATTTGTAATTTTACCAATTAACTTCGATTTAATCATTTTAAAGTTACTGCATGTTTGTCTCAGTCAATTTACTACACACACTCTAAACAGAGCTATACCAGAATAATAAGAATTCCACTGAGTAAATCAGAGGTGGGGGCCTAACGAGTTAAAATTAATCATTGCTTAATTCTTCACAAAAGTGGTCGTCAGATTCTAGAATTAGCGTGCTCAGCCTAAGCAGCATTGTTTGCGCTTATCTGAATATCTTGTGAAGACCCCTTTTGTGATAGAAGTGTCATTACCCTTCTATCTACATCTCTTACTTACTTACTTAGTCGTTCTCTTTTTATCGTGAGGTGTAGAGGTTTGGAAGAGAGAGTGCTGTCTTCCTCCTGGTTCCATTGTTGTCCTCGGCCCTTTAAAGATTGTCTAACGTTGTCCTCCCAGCTGACTCTGGGTTGTCCTGGGGGTCTGGGTCCCTGGCTCTTTGTTTCCCATGCTTGTCGTGGTAACAGATCTTCTCCCATTCTGCAGACATGGCTTAACCATCTTAGTTGGGACTGTTCTACTTGGGTCTGCAGGGGGTGGGATTTTAGGCCTTGACGTATCGTCTGGTTGCAGACCATGTCTCTTCTTGTTACTTCAACCACCTTATCTACATCTCTGCCAAGAGTAATCTTGTGCGAAGGTAGACACCTTTGAAGGTCCATATTAGATACTCTTGAGAGTTTTGGCCACTTTTGGATCACTACTGCAAAGCAGGGGAGGCAATACCGTGACAGTACTGGTGATGGCTACATGTGCTGTCTCTGTTCCACATATGTTCGGCATCTTCGAAGCAGACGTTCAGAAGTCATTTTATCGGTGCCACAGTCACATTCATCGGTAGTTCCTATCTTTAGCTTGTTGAATAGATGGTGTCTCAACCTGTTGTGGCCCGTGCGAAGTCTGAAGATTATCACTTGTTCTCTTCTGTTAAGCTGGTAATATGCATCATTTTTGTGTGTGGCCTGGATGTTTGGCTTCCCATTTGTTCCTGTATCTGTTTCTGATAAAACTCTTTGCCTCTTCAAAAGGTATCCTTGAGCCATACAATAGGACTGACTTGAAGACTTTGATTTTCAGGCTAAAATGCCAGAGATTAATCAGTTAATTCATTCAGTATGTTTTAGCCCCTTTACCTTTGTGCAACGTTATGTACTGGATTTAATGTTTGCATTGTTAACCCGTGTTGGAATGCCATCTGGTTGAGCAGACGTTCAATTCCTTAAAAGCTTTATTCATTCTCGTGCACTCTCAGACTTCTAATTGAGCATTCTGAAAGAAAGCAGTTGTCAGCTTTGGGACACTTGCACTAGTTTCTCCAGGAATGGCACAGGTGACAGCCTTGGTGGTTTTTCCGTTGCTCACAAATTTGGCATCTTTAAAAAAAAAAATGACTAGCTCGGGCGTTGGCGTAGCTGACGAGTCCTTTTTAGGGCTTTATGCTAGCAGATAGAAAATGTTGGTCCTTTTCAGGACTTAGTATCTATCAACGCTGATCGGGTTAGCAGTCAACAGAGTTGACATATTTTGGGATGGTAAATGCGCTCTGGTATTACCAAATAGGTTGAAAGGAACGCGCCTCGCTAGAAGTAGGCAAAAACCGAACCCAAAAAAATAAAAAATCTGTCAAGTAAATATTCAGCAGCTAACCGATTATAGGATAATCCTATCTGTTGTGGCCCGTGCGGAGTCTGAAGGTTATCACTTGTTCTCCTCTGCTGAGCTGGTAATATGTATCACTTTGCGTGTGTCGTGGATGCTCTGCGTCCCTTGTGTTTCTGGATCTAGTTCTGATAAAACTCTTTACCCCTTCGAAGACTTTCATTATTTCTTTTTTGAGTTTTTCACAATTATAGTGTAAAATCATTTCTCCCGACTTGATGTCAGTGGTATCTTGTGGTGCTGTTCTGTATATAAATTCTTATAAATGTTTCAGCTATCTATTTATTTTGGTGAAATTAAATAGATAAATACAATATATCGGAGACATAGATATAACACTGTTCCAAGGGAAGACGACCAAAATCGATAGAAGGGAAGGTAGCATCAAGATATTTACAGACATAGCTTAAGGAGTGTACCAACGCCATAGCCTGAGGCAGAAAACGATTTTTTGATCCATTAAAGCCAATAAAACAACCATCGATGCAGAGATAGAATTTTTCGAAATCGGAAAATCTTTAATAAAATCGTTTAAGGTATTTTATCTTAAAGGTTCCCGTTACATGCCCACTGAGGTATATTTGGAACATGGTGTTAGGCCCATATTTTCTTGACCATAAGCCCACTAGGGGTGATGTAGTCAGCATCACGCCGGCTGCCTTTAACCTTCCCAGAGTTGCTCTTGTACCCGATTCGTGAGACTGGGTCGACCCCGGAGCCGTTTGTGGTCTAATTTCTTTGGTATGTTCATGCCTGAGGCCCGTAACTCGAACTCAGTGTTACTGAAGTAGATCCCAAAAGATTCTGGGTTGCCGACCCCTGGTGTATATTATTTAAAACCCAATGAATAACTTACTGATGCTTCAAACCCAGAAATGTTTCAAAATGCTAAATTTCCCGAAAGACTTACTTGATTTCGTAATGTGCAGCTGTCTCAAAGTTTTCTGACTGCGCCGTGAAGGTGGACTTATGAAATAGATAGTGACAAGTCAGATTTATATGTTCACGTGGCACACTTTTACTGATAAGACGTGATAGTTTTGTACGTGGGTTACAAAAACTTGAGCAGGTGACGCCTGATAGTCTGCATTTGAAAATACAGACTTTCCTTTTTTTGTCTACAGGTTATCTGTCTTAGATAAGACATATGACGTCACGCAATTTTTGCCATTTTAAAATCCCCCTTTTCCCTTGTAAAGTAAAAAAAAAAAAAGGTATCCACTTATGTGACGTCACAAATCTTTTCCACACCCTTCACGCTTTTTTTACTCCCTACTTTGTTTTAAACTGAAAAGAAACAACATAATATAAATTAGTTAACTTGTCATCACCATTATCATCATCATTATAACCATCATCATCTTTATAATAATAATTCGGGCAGATAGGGCTCGTGATCCTTGGTTGGTAGCTTATCTAAGAGAAGGAACTCATCATCTTTACCAAGGCGAATATGCCTTATGCCAAGTCTTCTCGTCCTGTGCCATCCGCTCAAAGTCTTTCCATATCTTCTTAATACAATTCACGTCTGTCTCCAGCTTACTTCTCTATGTGTTCCTTGGTCTTCTTCTACCTCTTGTTACGAAATAACCTCGAACGTCACATTTAACCGTGCCACCCTATAATTCATTCTGTGCTATTCACTTTAGTTTTTTTTTTCACCTCTGACAGTATTTGATATTTTCGTTCCATTGTTTACACTCCCTCCCCTCAATTATTGTTATGCCGGGACTTCAGCGACCATCTTTTGCTGATTAGGGTAATCAAGCCCTTTCGTTTGAGCCCATATTGACACCTGGGATCTGTAGATTTGTGTGGTTTACAAATGTGTAACACATTTTCCTGTGCCGATTACTCGCAGTCGATTATCTTATCAACTGTTTATAGTCCTTGTACAATCCGGCTCGTTATCTTTTTCGTAATTTCCTCTCATCGCCTATGTTGTTATCTATTATTTCGGCATATTTAACACACATAATTTCGGGCTCATCCTTTACTCAGAATTGTTACCCTTTTTCGTACTACCATTGTTCACATTTCACGCTTCGACGCATGACACGCCAGACAAACGTATTGCCTATCCCTGAGAGATTAATTGAATCACTAAACGTGATAATACCACATTGACTGCAGGTAAATGTGAGCATAAAGTATTTGTTCAAGATCGTGTAATCACTTCCGATCCGCCAGTAGAATGGACGTGCAATACGGGTTTAATTGTATAGACCACAATTTGTCTAGACAGGCAGGTAGATCTCGACAAGTCATGTGATACAAGAGATCGGCACAGTATGGCAAACTAAATAATCAGACTTCCGAATTACTTGGGATAGGTGATTACAGATAGACTCAATCTTGGAAGACATTTTGAAGAGTAAGCAGGAAGTATGATATCAATAAACTTTCACAACATTTTACGGATATCACAACTCCTTATACGGAAGATGACTGTTTGAATTCTCAAACGTATGAGTCACACAGGAAATCCCATAATCACTACTCTATCAACATGTACTTTGAATGCAATTGGTTTGGTACTTCGAGTTGTCATATACAATCGCTATGATTGGGAGTTTGTCAAAAACGCAGGAAATAACGTAGAAGAAGTTTGACATACGGCACTGCATCATCCCCGAAATCGTCAAAGTAGACAGCTCGGACCTTGCCACTGAAAAGAATAGAGTTGGATTTTGAATTTATAGGACCGGACAAAACGTATTAAGAGCATCTCTGTGCATCAGTAGAAAACTAGCCAACATTAATAAGGAACCCGGAATTCTACAGGACCACTCAAGTCACAGAGGGATTCTGAAATAGAAATAATACACCAGACGTGTGTTTGAAGCATCTGTGTTAAGTAGTCAAGACGATTCTACTGAGCTAGAAATCTATCTTCCCTATTGGGGTAAGTTGTAAACATAAATTTTATGCTGTGAATTTGACATGTTTATACTTGCTAGTGGTGTTAAAGATTCATATTAGACTGGCAACCTCAGCACGTGAAAAGGATACATTCATGAACCACCGCATGAAGCGCTGGTGATTGCTTTATGCTAGTTCTCACGAAAGAACCAAAAGCAGAGGTAACCCTAGACCCCGAATGGAGCAGGGAGTGAGTGATGATTACATTAACCTGTGCAAAGTTGTATATTATCATTTTGTAAATGTATGTAAACAAAATGTTCCACAGGCACAAGACACTGGCGCTGTCCAGTCATAAATTTTTCCTTAAATTAACTGACATACTGGTGATGTTCATCACATGCCCTGGGTGATATGATATATGCTCAGGAAGAGTAAACAATCTGAGAAAACAAACGGCTGACGGACAGCCGGAAAAGGCGCATGATTGATATCAGGCAACCAAATATTTAGCAACGGGATTTGTTCCTTTATTGTCTATAAAGTTTGTGGTACCAGTACGAGGCGACCCGACTAATTGCGGTACGACCCTATGAGAATATTTGCTGTACATATAAAAAGACATAATAGTCTGGAAAAAACAGTGATGGAAGGCATGGTCCCTGGAAAAGGGGGAAGGGGTCGACCTAGACGACGGTGGACCCAGGACATCACAGAGAGTCTGAACTTGTCTTTGGCTGATGCAGGTCGACTTTCCCAGAATCGTGATGCGTTCAGAGCAGCTGTAATGGAGACAACGTTCTGGAAAGAATATGTCACATGATGATGATGACTACTAGTCTGTGGTTCGAAGCTTGAGATCGACATCTGAAGATTCTTGTCTTGACCAAGAGCGGTTACTTCCTGAACTGATCTGGAAACGTGCCCCTCACCACAGAGACGACTGTACGGAAAAGCAGCATCGGCACTTCAGCATTTTGGCAAGTCCCATTTTTAACAGGCCAAAAACAACCTAAATCTATTTTGCTAGCTTCATCAAGAGTAAAGACTTTTCGGTGAAGAAACTTAATTACTTTTTATAGTTACCAGTCATATTAATTTACAAGTGTTAAAGTAATTGATCTTAAATTTGCAATGGATATAGCCCGTTCAAGCCCCCCCCCCCCAAGCTAGTGTAAATCCAGCGATATTCTGTTCTAAGAATTAGCTCTATATATGTAAATATATGTCTAAATGTATATATATATTAAAGTCTTGCTCATAAGTTTGCTTTCATACTGATAACAACTGAATAAACAATGATTGTTTAGCTTTAACATAACATCATCATCATAACCCTCCACTCCCAAAGGAGCATAGACCTTCAACAAACACCTCCTGTCACATGCCATCATCTCAAGTTCTTTCCACGTTCTCCTCATCATTTTCACCTCTGTTTCTAGTTCTCTTCTCCATGTGATTCTTTATCTACCTCTGGCTCTCTTGAACTGGGGGTTCCAGAACTCTGCTTTGTAATGTTATCAACAGGTTTCTTCAATGTGTGTCCTATCCATCGCCAGCGTCTTCTTCTCATTTCTTGTCTGGTTCTTGAAATCAATTCCACATTTGTGACTTTGTCATACCATTTCAGTTCTTCTATTCTACGCAAACACCCGTTTATAAAAGTCTGTAGCTTTTAAAGTTGTTGTTTTTGTTGTTCTCCATGTCTCAGAGCCATACAATAAGACTGACTTCAAATTTGAGTTGAAGATTCTTATTTTCATGTTGGACTTGATTTCTCTTGTTCTCCATATGTTTCCCAATGCAATGGAAGCTCCTCTTGCTTTTTGTATTCTTATTTTGATATCAATGTCTGTCCCTCCAACTTTGTCTATATTACTTCCAAGATATGTGTACGCTTATACATCTTTTAGTGGTGTTTCTTCAAGTTCAACCTTGTTATCATTTCTTGCATTTATTCTCATAATCTTTGTCTTTTCCCTGTGTATTTTCAGGCCCACTTGTTGTGACCTTGATAAAGCTTGTTTCTTGCACCAGATTGACATGGACTGTTTTTTTTGTCGTTATAGCTCGTCCAGTCACAATATTCTGTAAACGGGTCAGGTTACCGACTGTTGGGGCCCTGACAAAGTGTACTGTTAAGTGCGTATATTCTGATGCAATGGGTGAGTGTGAACATCAATAATGACAAACGCGAATGGATGACAGTTCGACAGATTCACAGGACACTCACTCCAATCACAGGTGGAAGTCAAGGATGGCTGGACTACTGTGGTCGTTTCATACTGTTTAATAGGACGTACACACTTCGAAAGTACAAGGATAGTTACAGGAACACAGGTCGACATAAATAGCATATTGTTGATCAATGGTCTACCATCTTAAGTTAGCATTCATGTTGAATAACATCACAATGGAACATCTGTAGACAAGCACTTAGATTTCCACTGTTTATTAATATATTCATCAGGCCTTACTGACCGAGCGTGTCAGTTAATAAATACTATTCAAACCTGACTCCTAGACAGAACCTCTTTTCTAGCGAAGATTCCTTTAGGTAAAGTTCAGCAAATCTATCTGAAGATAATGTTAACCCACCAGTAATGGGTTTTCTTTATAACTGTGATCTCTTAATCATCACCTGATAATAAAGGGCATCCCCGTTCTCTGATTGATGATCGACAAAAAGTTAGAATCCAAAATGGCTTCTGGTTCCCTTTTGAGCATCGCTCACTATACGGATGTATAGCAAATCTTCAATAGAAGCTTTGTTCATAAACACAAATGGTTCTACAAGGATCAGCATATTCTTTCATCTTAAATGCTGCATACAATTATCTGCAGTGCTGCTAGGTAACATATCATCCCGACATATGGATATGGATAATCCTAATATAGACGTCTGCCCAGTTAAGCCTAGGACGACAAAAGTTCAGTAAAATGTTCTTTACCTGGGCATGGGAGAAACACTAGCAGAACACATACGCCCCTCTCCTGGCGTTATAGAATAAACACCGGGGACTAGTAGACTTAATAAACATATCAGAAATCATCTTCTGGTCCCATAACAAATCATAGAGATCACAGACTGGAAACTCGTCTTCAACAAGGCTTTCGCCCGGCATTCCATCATCCCGGAAGACAACCTTCTCCTCTCGGCATGCGCAGAAACTCCCTGACCTCAAAGTTCAGTACAAGGAAAAATAGTTCCACTTAGACATACCAAGATATCACGATATAAGACCGAATCGTCTGAAATAGACACAGAGTAAACATATACTCGGACCATAAACATTCCTGCATAAACTCAAGCAAGAACAATCTGTTATCTGGCCCAACAAGGGACAGACTACCGAAATCCATATTCATACGCCAACTTCGATCTCCAGGGGAGATAACCCATATAACAAAAGTATCAATCAATCATGGGTGATATATCTTTGGCCAGGAAAGCATCCTGATTCTAAAAACGGATATCTTCCCTCCGACAGATAAATATTATAATAAATATATAAATTGTCACCAGTAATCTGTTGGTAACTGACTACCGCAACCCCCGGGAAAAAAATGAATTTTTTTTTCATCTGAGAGAAACATACAATAGGCTCACCACGCACGAATAATGCGCAGATTACTAATAAGAGCAATTTATAATTTCAAATTAAGGTAAAGTCGAAGCATAGATCGACTTGTGAGAATACATCTCAACATCTCAGAGAAAGTATTTCTCTTAAGCATAAATGTTTCCAGGGAGGTGCCACCAACGTATACTACAATGCTGGCAATAACACAATGCATATAACAATTTCATTTAAGCATTATAAGTAAATGATTGACAAAGAAGAAAAATCATCAAAGAGTAGCGGTGAATATATATCAATGAACGTAGTGATAGTAGTGATACAATCACTATATTACAAATTACAATGTGTATCTATCTTGATATAGAAAAGAAAAAACTGTTATAGAGTTGGATGTGTTAAGAAGTCCAAGACCCAACAGTTAGGTGGAATCATGTGGGCATCTAGACAAAATGTCTGCCATCACATTATCTGATCCACGGATAGCTCGTACCGAAAAATGAAAAGGTTGAAGAGCAATTGCATATCGAGTAGACCTCGAGCTCTTCAAATTCTTACTCTGTATAGCCGTGAGAGCTTTCTGATCGGTTTCTACTATGAAATGTGCGCCTAGAAGGAATCTTTGTAGTTTGAGAATTGACCAAACCATAGCCAATAGTTCACGGTCTAAAACCGAATAATTCCTTTCTGCAGCATTAAGTTTTCTAGAGATATACATTACTGGATGCAGAGTTCCAGAGTACTCTTGCATTAGTGCCGCTTCAATCCCAGTGGATGAAGCGTCACTACGAAGAACAAATGTCTTATCTGTAGTAGGTAGCACTAAAATAGGTGGTGTTGAAAACAAATTTTCAATCTTATCCAAAGAGGATTGGCATTCCTGTGACCAGTGGACCATATTAGGTGACCCTTTCTTTAGTAGTGTAGAAAGAGGTGCCATGATAGAGGATAGATTGGGAATGAATCTTCCATAAAATTGAATAAGACCTAAGAGACTTTGCACTTGCTTTTTAGTCTTAGGAATAGAGATGTTAAGTATCTTAGTGATATTATGGTCCTCTGTCTTTAGGAAACCATGACCCACTCGATGGCCTAGGAAAGAAATTTCGCTAAAACCAATGCAGGCTTTAGAGGGTTTCGCTGTCAGGTTATACTCGCGTAGAGTAGATAGTAATTCAACTAACCCTGAATAGTGATCTTCCCAAGTATCGCTGAAAAGACAGATGTCGTCTAGGTACGCGATGACATCTGACCGATAAGATAGGATTCGACGCATCATGCGTACGAATGTAGCTGGTGCATTCATAAGGCCGAAAGGCATGAAATTCCATTGAAAAAGGCATCTAGGTGTAGAAAAAGCAGTAAAAGGTTTGGCGCGTTCAGATAAAGGAACTTGCCAATATCCTTTAGACAAATCAAGTTTAGTGAAAAAATGAGATTTAGAAAGCCTAGTAAGTAGCTCTTCTAGTAAAGGCATAGGTTCAGCATCAAACTTCGTGACTTGATTCAATTTGCGATAGTCAACGCAAAGACGTATGTTATTGTCTTTTTTCCGAACAATAACCATCGGCGAAGAATACGCAGAAGTGGATGGTTCAATTATTTTTAAATCTATCATCTCATCCAACTCCTTCTCAACCTGTGCTTGAAAATGTATAGGGATAGGATAAGGTCTGACCCTAATAGGATTATGGTCAGTTAGAATAATGTCATGTTCAATGACATGAGTTTGTCCAGGGATGTCAGTAAGGACATCCTGAAATGTTTGTAACATAGCCGAAACTTGTCGCTGTTCTCCTAGAGATAAATCAGGAGAAACAGTAACATTCTTCCAGGATTCACTAGAATGAAGTGTAATCATCGGAAGCGGAAGATTAACATCCGAAAAACTTGTTTCCTCATCCTGTATTACGGACAGTGATGAGTAATGACCATGTTGGACTGGTGAATCGTCCGTTGCCTGGAAAATAGGCTGTAAATAATCCGGACGTTCATGGAATTCCGTAAGCATATTGATGTGGAAGGTTTTATGCTTTCCATCAATATCGACAATGTAGTCAACATCGGAAATTTTCGAGATTATATCGTATGGACCTTTCCAAGAAATAAGAAGTCTGTTTTCCCTACAAGGTAGCAAAACAAATGCTTTGTCACCAGGACAAAGTTGTCGTAAGGTTCTTTTCTTATTGGCAAATTGTCTTGCCTTCTGTTTAGCAAATTCAGAAGAAGAAGTTGCCAATTTGCATGCTTCGATAATCTTTTGTCTCAGCACGATGACATATTCGTAAGAAGATTTTGTGTCATCGGTAATATTATCAGCGGTTATGAGATCATGAAGCAAAGACATAGGGCCGCGCGGTCGCGCGCCAAAGACAAGTTCAAAGGGAGAAAATCATGTATGTTCATTGGGGACCTCTCTGTAAGCGAAGAGGGCCGCGGGTAAAGCCCTGTCCCAATCTTGAGGATGATCCTCAGTTATCTTCCCTAGTAAGTTTTTAAGTGTTCTATTTAGCCGTTCCACCATCCCATTGGACATAGGATGATAGATACTACTCAAAGATCTCTCTATCTGCAGAGTAGACATTACTTGAGACATGGTATCCGATATTAGTTGGGTGCCATGGTCTGATAAGTATCTCTCCGGGGAATCCCAGACGAGAAAATATAAGCCAAAGAGCATCTGCAATGTCAGCAGTAGTAATGCTCTTCAGAGGAATAGCCTCTGGCCAACGTGTGCACATATCAACACACGTCAAGAGAAACTGATGTCCTCTAGCAGATTTGATCTTAAATGGACCAATGATGTCTATCGCCATTTTCTGAAATTGTCGAATAGGGATGTCTGCAGCCTGAATAGGTGCAGCATGGCGTGGACCTTTGGATTTGACCTCTTGACATACTTTACAAGATCGACAATAAATCCGTATGTCCTTGTTCACAAAAGGCCAAAGGAAAGCCGCAAGAACTCCACCATACGTACAAGTACCCCATTCTTCATTGTAATCCAAGATTTACGCTTTGTATCTTTATTCGGATCACCTTTTGTTGCAAGAGTGAAGAATTTCTTAAGAGTCGGATCATCTTCTTGCTGTTTTATAAACGAGTCACGAGAAATTACCAAGGGATCATCTTGGTTATGCACTTCATTATCTTCAGTAGATGAAGTTTGCGGCATATTAAGAGCTTGAGCTCTAGTGACTACAGCATTAGCAGTTTGCATATTTTGTTTTTCCCAAACGGAAATTTGTTGTGGAGTGCATTCTTTGACTCCGTGAATCCGACCGATGATAAGATCAGCGATCGGATTCGGTAGAAGACATGCGTGTACATCTCCTGTAAAGAAAGGAGTAGCAATCCTAATGATAGCAGTAGAGTATTTCTCTAAGGTGCCGCCAAATGTTACACATTTGACTACTTTCCCAGTGGCACGAGAAGGATCTACAAGTGACTGCCTAACACCAATTGTGGTGCATCCAGAATAAAAAAGAACGGAGACTGGATTGTCATTTACTAAACCTTTATGTAAGACAAGAGAACCTCTTCCATCATGCGCGACTGACGCAGGAAGAGCGGGAAGAGGATGGCCACAACTTAAAGTGGACACCGTAGTTGGTTCAAATAATGTTTTGCATTGGGGGCACTGTGATGCTCTCCCAAAATCAAAAGCGGAACACGCCATATTATTAGCATCATTATTATCTTTAGTCTGCCTATAGGCTTCATGTGACTCTTGCTGTGCAGAGTTTCCCTGATAATGTGGTTTATGTTTTTTGTATTGTGATCTACCTCGATTATTATCGCCTCTGTAATCATTATTATTTCCTCTATTGTAACCCCTATTTGGGTTTGAATCATAGTTCTCATGGTTACCATTATCATATTCATTATAATGAGTATCTCTATAACTATGATCCTGTTGTCTCCATGATGGATGACTTGGATAGTTCCTATAATGACTTCCTCTGCGGAAATTCCTTTAATTATGACCACCCCTGAATCGAGGGCTGTCGGCTCGTCTCCAGTTCTTCGCAGAAGAACCCTGAAATGATTGGTTACCTTGGTTTTGATACTTATTATGGTTACCTTTTTTTATCAAACCTGTTTTGTGGTCCCTGAAATTTGTGTGAGTAATTAGGGTTGTATGGTGTTGCTGAAGCAACTGGCATGCCCTCCTTAACCTTAGCATTGCTAAAAGCTACGTCCGGATGTGCCGTGACGTATTGGGTACAATATTCTTCCATTTCTTTTAGTGTCTTGGGTTTACGCTCATGTAGGAATTCAAGGAATAGTTTATTTACACTTGACATAATCTTGTCTCTGAGCAATAAGTCCATAAGGGCTTCATATGTCTTTTCTGTTTTGGACAGCTCAATCCAACGATTAAATGTAAGACGTGTCCTTGCAATGAATTATGAGAATTATACCCCTGATTCAGGTACCATTTTCTTAAACAAAATACGGTAACCTTCCTCTGTTAATTGATATTTTTTCAATAAGGCTGCTCTAATAACATCATAATTATCCTTATCAGCCTCTTCTACCAAGCTCAAACTTGTAAGAGAATCACCTTTCAAATTTTCTGACAACTGATTAGCATACTGTGATTTATCCACATTATGAGTTCGACAAGAACGTTCAAAACGATCCAGCCAGAATGTAATATCGTCACTGGAAGGATTGAACGGTGGTACCTTGACCTTATAAGTAGAAGGTTTACCATTATTACCAGTTGACTGATTAGCAATACCCATATTTGTCAATTTCAATTTCTCTAACTCAAATGCTAACAGTTTTTCCTCATGTTCCCTTTTTGCTTTTCTCTCCTCGGCTTCAGCTTCTCTGTCTAATCTCTTTTGTTCAGCATCAGCTTCTCTTTCTAATCTTATTTGTTCAGCCTCTCTTTCTAATCTCTTTTGTTCAGCCTCTCTTTCTAATCTCTTTTGTTCAGCCTCAGCTTCTCTTTCTAATCTTCACTTTTTTGTTTTTTCCCTTCAGCTTTCAGTTTATCAATTTCCAATTTTTGTGCTTTTTCATATTGACTAGTAGCATACTCCTCCAACTTATCTCCAGTCTTGCCAAGGGATTTCCCTTGCTCAATAAAGTAATCTAAAGTCGACATAATGTATACTAATATGTGACTAGATACCTGAAATAGCAATAATGAAATCTATCTCCAAATAAATGGAAACAAGCTCTTAATAGCTTGAATAATCAGCTCCTTTATCCCAATCTCTGTGGGAAACAAGCCTTTAAATAAGGTCTTGTATAATCAACTGTGTACCTATAATAACAAGAATTAATCATCAGTTGATTCTTTCTCATAAGTTCACTACACAGCTAGTAGTTATGATCAAGTATATTTTTTAGTATATGTCAATCAAGAACACAACAAAACAATTATAAAAGACAACATGAAAACATTCGCAGAAATCAACTAAATTAAATAGAAAACTGAAAAAAATAATCACAGAACCTGTGATGATAACCGCGATGAAATAAACAACACAAATGACGTCACAGTGTATAAATATAAATGTGTATAGAACTAAATTTTAGGAAAGGGTAGATCTACAAATACAAACAAATCAAAACAAAACTGAAGAACAGAAAGAATATTACGAAAACAACGATAAGCACAGTCTTCACAGCTAACAAAAAATAGCAACAGATGTTGCATGCAAATTTTCAATTAAGAAAATTGCTCCCTACAGAACACTAATATAGGACCAATATGACTCGGTATACCCTATATTAGTCACCTCACCAACCGCCCACGACATAGACACACAAATAATATGCAAACATGTAAACATAAATATATATATCTCATATATAATGTAATGTAATGCAAAGAAGCACAGCTGTTATTCTATAATGGCATAGTTGTAGTAAAATAAACTGCCACTTTAATAATTAATTTATTTTGAATTTAATTATTACAATGTTCAATCATTTGCACACAAGAAGCTCCAACGTTGACAATTCCTAGAAGGACTTCTCAGTTCAATAACACTGCATTTCTTATCCACACAGATAAACACTCGATTCAAACGTTCTGTGTACTCCTGTCTGTTTTATGTAAACACCGTCTGTTCAACGAGCGCTGACCTATTTACTGCATACGATCGATAGGGCAGGTCATGCTGACATCGACTGTAGAGTAGTACTGCTGGTGTGTCGTATCAGGCCACAGGAAACGGTCTGGTCTCAGTAGCTGACTTCTCAAAATGTCCACTGTGCAGATTGACCCAGAAAGCTGGCCTACCACATTGATAAAGCTTGTTTCTTGCACCAGATTGACATGGACTGTTTTTTGTCGTTATAGCTCGTCCAGTCACAATATTCTGTAAACGGGTCAGGTTACCGACTGTTGGGGCCCTGACAAGGTGTACTGTTAAGTGCGTATATTCTGATGCAATGGGTGAGTGTGAACATCAATAATGACAAACGCGAATGGATGACAGTTCGACAGATTCACAGGACACTCACTCCAATCACAGGTGGAAGTCAAGGATGGCTGGACTACTGTGGTCGTTTCATGCTGTTTAATAGGACGTACACACTTCGACAGTACAAGGATAGTTACAGGAACACAGGTCGACATAAATAGCATATTGTTGATCAATGGTCTACCATCTTAAGTTAGCATTCATGTTGAATAACATCACAATGGAACATCTGTAGACAAGCACTTAGATTTCCACTGTTTATCAATATATTCATCAGGCCTTACTGACCGAGCGTGTCAGTTAATAAATACTGTTCAAGCCTGACTCCTAGACAGAACCTCTTTTCTAGCGAAGATTCCTTTAGGTAAAGTTCAGCAAATCTATCTGAAGATAATGTTAACCCACCAGTATTGGGTTTTCTTTATAACTGTGATCTCTTAATCATCACCTGATAATAAGGGGCATCCCCGTTCTCTGATTGATGATCGACAAAAAGTTAGAATCCAAAATGGCTTCTGGTTCCCTTTTGAGCATCTGTGGTGAAGTGCGATGTTATAAATATTTATAGGGGACTTAGTGTACTGACTGAGATCAGCTGTGAAGGTATCTATATCTAATAAGAGTAGTGTATTATAGATAACCTTACTTGCTGCCACATATGTATACCTCAGTCAGAATTATTCTGGAATAGTGTGATGACTACGTTATATGTCTAGGGTATATGTATGATGAAGTGTAAGTCATAACAACCTGCCTTCATTCGCCCCTCTCTCTCCTGCTTTATCTGTCTTTTAGTTACGCCGTGTATAAAATGGAATGAATGAAATATTAAATTTAGGTCATTGATCAGCTTGCGTATCTCAAGGTTGTTCCAAGAAATACAGTACACGTTTCATTGAAGAAAGCGGGTAATAATACAGTAGGCTTTTACTATCAATGTGAAAGCGTTACAATTTGCAGACGAAGCAGAAAACAAGGAGGTTTTGCGTACAGTCATTGTGACAGCACTGTTTCTTTTACCATTTCTCTTTCCTTTTATTAAATTTATTTGTTAGGCTTTACATTTACCTTTTAATTTATATATGTGGATTAGAATATTCCACGACATCTCCCCTCTTAAAACAGACATTATATGTCAGTCCTTTATTCTATATACACATAGAGAAATTTATTATTATTTCTGGGGTTTACGGTGATTCTCATCACACGGATGGCGGCTTAAAAAATCCGCTCCCAAATTGGTTTTTTCCAGATATATACTCAATGCTAAAATTATATGGAGCCAAAAGTAAGGACCATCGGAGTAACCTAGAGTTCTCATGCCTAGCCTGTGCTAGAAACGATAAAGGTTTGTGATCCGTTTGCAACTTAAATGCCTTCCCATACAGATAAATATTGAATTCTTTATTGCCCATATTACTGCAAGACATTCTTTTTCGCTAGTTGAGTAGTTGATTTCAGCTTTATTCAACTTTCTGCTAGCATATGCCACTGGGCTTAATTCCCCATCCAATGCATCTGATTTCTGTAGTAGAGTTGCACCTAACCCAATATTACTGGCATCCGTTCTTACAATCAATTCTTGACTTAAGTCAGGCAATTTCAAAATAGGTTTGCTTGTGAGCTTTTCCTTCAATTCCTGGTAAGCCATTTCACATTGTGGTGTCCATGTAATGCGATCTGGATGTCCTTTACGTGTCAAATCAGTTAACGGTGCACATATGGAATTAAAATTTTTGATATACTTCTGGTAGAAACCACATAATGAGACAAAGGATCTCACGTCCTTCTTGGTTTGTGGTCTCGGGGCTTTCTTTAGTTTCTCTAAATTCTTTGGGTCAGGGGTCATGTTTCCCTGATAACTGTGTGTCCCAAAAATTCCAATTCTTTACATCCAACGCAACATTTGGTTGGTCGGGCTGTTAAATTTGCTTCCCCAAGTCGATTAAACAGCATGTTCAGAGAGTCAATGTGTTCCTCAAATGTTTCTGTTGCTATAAGGATATCATCCATGAAATTTGTTATATATGGATTATTCAGAGGGTCCAATAATTTTCTCATCATTCTAGAGAAGACACTAGGCGCATTCTTCAATCCAAATGGCAATCTATTAAACTCATAGTGTCCTTCTGAGGGACAATAAACAATTTAATTTATTCCACCACACTTGACAACACTGTGACACTCACATACATAAAACACTCTACGAGGTATCTTAAAGGAGTCACTGATAACTTTTCAAATAACAATATGTATTCAGTGCTGTCATGAATGTATATGTGTCCTGATTCAAATACAAAGGGAACCAGGAATCACAATCAATTTTAATTACAAGTTATATGTACAGAATTTATCAATATGAATCTTGTAGTGACATATATTTTTAATAGTATCCTATGTGTGTCAGTTGTGTAGTAGTAATATGAGGTAATACTGGTTTTGTTTTGTTCAAGCTCTGTTGGTATTTGTCATCATGACTTCAATAGTTTGTTTCTATTGGAACTAGTATTGGAGATGTTCTCAGTTCCTGGTATTAAAACAATTAAATTCCCCTCTTAATTTTATTTTATAATGTCATTTTAAGATGGGGTACATAATGTTGAGCTCCATGGCCACACTCTCTTATCTTTCGTGATGACTGCAGTAAAAGACTCCTCTGCTCGATTACTTTAATGAGTTCTGGAGTCACCCCACTGGTTGCTATATGGACCAAGGAGTATGCTGTCTGCCTCTGGCTTCAGCAAAGCTCTGACCAGGTGCTGCTCAATAACTTTAAGACCACGGTCCCTGAAACAAGAAGGTTGTACCTCCTACTTCAGAACTATTTATACTGTATTTCTACACTGAGCACAATACATCACAAACATTGAGTTCAGAGCGTTAGGCCAACTGTCAGCTTCATCTGAAATACTTTATACCAGTATTTCCCTCCCTAATGGTTACTACGCCTCTGCAATTCCAGCATTATTTCTTTCTAGTCAATAATCTAGGTGTCAGTGTACTGTTTGGCCATTCCATGCAGTTTTACTTTCCTCCGACACCCTCTGTTCAGGCTGGAGCAATATAGGCTTTACATCATGTTCGCTACTGAACTACACATATATACAGGCATAAATTAACAATTTACATTCAATTTTCATTAAAAGATATTGAATATTTCAAGCTTACCACAATTCATAGAAATAATAAACAGTTTCGTTGACTGGCAATGAATATAGCACAACTCCGATCTGCCGATGTCCCAGGCTTTATTTTATAAAAATATACACTGGTGCTCAACGCACTGCTTCTTAGTAGGTTTATTACAAGATGTGGCAATGAACAGACGCTCTGAATTGAGTATATTCGCAGCTCTACCCAATCAAACCATGTCTACACATCTTTTCAAAAAAAAAAATACTCCTTTTCACGTTTCCCCTGACAACACAAGATAGTATTTTTAGCCCGACCAATCGTGTTTAGTCTTATATTTGTTGCGCTCCAATCAAATAGGAGTTAACATGGTAGGCTATTTCCGTAACGTAATGTTTTTTCAAACACGTTATAAAAAAAATTTATGAGCAGAAATGATTTCATGCTGTCAGGCATCCCCACTATTTTATTTTGGTTATAATTTATTAATTCCTGGACTATTTGCGTAACACTTAACATATTCGGTGTCAGCAAGCCCTAAGGAACCCAAATATCTCAATCTAAGGGAGCTAGGTGGCTGCGTTCAAAATGTGCATTTTCTACCACCTCCTGTTCACTTCCATCCCCCATGTGGTGTCTGGGTACTGTCATGTTTTCAAACGTAAACCAGTATATTGTCATAATTCCCAATAAGCGTTTTTCAGGATTTTAAAACCTAACTCTGGTATGTGTATTGGCTTTTTATCACTGTCCGTCTGAAAAAAAGTTAGTGCATGTGGCCTTACACGCGTGATGGCAGCAATTGTGTATCGCGCGACGCGTGTTTAGTATTGCATGCTTCCTGCCTTCATTCGCCCCTCTCTCTCTCCTGCTTTATCTGTCTTTTAGTTACGCCGTGTATAAAATGGAATGAATGAAATATTAAATTTAGGTCATTGATCAGCTTGCGTATCTCAAGGTTGTTCCAAGAAATACAGTACACGTTTCATTGAAGAAAGCGGGTAATAATACAGTAGGCTTTTACTATCAACGTGAAAGCGTTACAATTTGCAGACGAAGCAGAAAACAAGGGGGATTTCGAGTACAGTCATTGTGACAGCACTGTTTCTTTTACCATTTCTCTTTCCTTTTATTAAATTTATTTGTTAGGCTTTACATTTACCTTTTAATTTATATATGTGGATTAGAATATTCCACGACATCTCCCCTCTTAAAACAGACATTATATGTCAGTCCTTTATTCTATATACACATAGAGAAATTTATTATTATTTCTGGGGTTTACGGTGATTCTCATCACACGGATGGCGGCTTAAAAAATCCGCTCCCAAATTGGTTTTTCCAGATATATACTCAATGCTAAAATTATATGGAGCCAAAAGTAAGGACCATCGGAGTAACCTAGAGTTCTCATGCCTAGCCTGTGCTAGAAACGATAAAGGTTTGTGATCCGTTTGCAACTTAAATGCCCTCCCATACAGATAAATATTGAATTTCTTTATTGCCCATATTACTGCAAGACATTCTTTTTCGCTAGTTGAGTAGTTGATTTCAGCTTTATTCAACTTTCTGCTAGCATATGCCACTGGGCTTAATTCCCCATCCAATGCATCTGATTTCTGTAGTAGAGTTGCACCTAACCCAATATTACTGGCATCCGTTCTTACAATGAATTCTTGACTTAAGTCAGGCAATTTCAAAATAGGTTTGCTTGTGAGCTTTTCCTTCAATTCCTGGTAAGCCATTTCACATTGTGGTGTCCATGTAATGCGATCTGGATGTCCTTTACGTGTCAAATCAGTTAACGGTGCACATATGGAATTAAAATTTTTGATATACTTCTGGTAGAAACCACATAATGAGACAAAGGATCTCACGTCCTTCTTGGTTTGTGGTCTCGGGGCTTTCTTTAGTTTCTCTAAATTCTTTGGGTCAGGGGTCATGTTTCCCTGATAAACTGTGTGTCCCAAAAATTCCAATTCTTTACATCCAACGCAACATTTGGTTGGTCGGGCTGTTAAATTTGCTTCCCCAAGTCGATTAAACAGCATGTTCAGAGAGTCAATGTGTTCCTCAAATGTTTCTGTTGCTATAAGGATATCATCCATGAAATTTGTTATATATGGATTATTCAGAGGGTCCAATAATTTTCTCATCATTCTAGAGAAGACACTAGGCGCATTCTTCAATCCAAATGGCAATCTATTAAACTCATAGTGTCCTTCTGAGGTACTAAAAGCTAGGTATGGTCTAACCTCCGGCTTTACTGGAATCTGATAGTATCCTTTACTCAGATCCACTTTTGAGAAATATTTAGCTTTATTTAGTCTGGCAAACAGCTGATTTGTATCCGGCAATGGATCCACCTGTCCTTCTGTAATAGCATTCAGTCTCCTGTAATCTATACAGAGTCTATGTTCTCCAGAGGGCTTCCTTAAGAGTACAACACCGGAACTATATGAGGATTCACTGTCTGAAATAATTCCTTCTTTCAACAGATAGTCTATCTCTTCCTTCAAAGCTTTCTCCTTAGCAAACGGAATCGAATATGGTTTCATACAGACAGGTGTGGGGTCTATCAGTTTCATATCATATTCCAATAGGTTTGTATGCCCTGGTCGGTCTGTTAACACCTCTGCATGATTATTTAGAACCTGTTGCACTCTCTCTTTCTGAGTTTTCGTTAAATGTGTACTGATTTTCACCTGTGCTGCTGTCTCACAGGGGTGTAATGGATATTCAAATGATGAAAGTGGTTCCTTTTTCATCTCCATGGCGATGGACAAGGTCAACAAGTGTGTCTCTTCCTGATGTTCTCTTTCCAAATATTTCTTCAGGAGATTCACATGATAGATTTTTTCTTTCCCCTTCTTATCTATCTTATAATTTGTTCTAGACACCTTCTCTAAAACTGTATATGGACCTTGCCATCCAATCTGTAACTTATTCTGACTCCCGGGGAGAAGAAGCAGTACCTTCTCTCCCACCGCCAAATCTCTGTCTTTCGCCTTCCTGTTATAATAGGCAGCATGTTTCTTCCTGGCTTGTTTCAAATTTTCATTGGCAAGTTTCCAGCCAGTTTTTAAACGAGTGGTCAGCTCATTCACATATTGGTATGAAGATGTAATGTTTTCCTCTGCCTTTTCATCAGTCCACGTTCTTAACAAAGTTACATATGGACCTTTAATTTTGTGGACCTATTTGTCCATGCACCGGTATGGTCTCTTCCACTCGAAGCTCTATAGTGATGATTTTTCTTCCCAGAATTATCATGCATAAAACGACCGCTACCAATTCTTTTCCTGGGGCTTTCTCCCCACTTAAAATTCTTGATGAGAGATTTCCTCTCTACATCCTCTTCCTCCAGTTTGTTTAAGTCCGATTGAGGGATTTTCGGCTTATCCTGGGGTAAGACATCTTTTTGCACTCTCCGCATAGTGGCCATTGTAAAACAGTTAAGTGAAGCTTGTCCGTGAAAAGGGGCTTCCCATTCCATTTGGTCCACTTTATCAAATCTATTTTTCTTTTTATTATCAGGCCTAATTTTGCCCCGTGGCGTGTCCAGGTCCTGATCAATGTTCCCACTTGTGGGTGTTCCCTCATGTGCTATGCTACACCTTTCTACAAAATTCTCAATGTCCCATCTTGCTTTGGGCCAATAATAATTGTGAGCCACCTTTTGAATGATGGTACCTATCTTCTCATGGTCCCCATCTGGTTTCACATGTAGGCTCTTTATTAAGTCTGCCCTATATCTTTTAGGAAGTACCAGCTGTCCCTGACCTTTGGATCTAGCTCCAGTCTTCCTATACATCAACTTGTTTTTCATGTAAAAATCTCCCTTGCCTGGAGTTGTATGACAAGTTGACAATTTCCTGAAACAAGGCTTGAGGGTCTTGTCCCCAGCCTGTGCCTTCCTCATCTCATCTGGAGTGGTATCCAACATAATATCCTCCTCCTGTCTTGAGGTCGACCTGACCTGAAGGGTGGCCATATATACAGGTTTCCTTCTGCAACGGTCAGTGTCATGATTGTCCATCTGACAATTTTTACACCACCTTTTTCCTTGGTTGAAAGATTTTCTTTCATCATATTTCCTTTCATCGAATTGTGGGGTTTTATTTTTATTTTCATACCGTGGCCTATCAAACTGGTGCTTACCTTTGTTTTGATCCCTAGGATCAAATTTATTAAAGTTCTGTGGTGCCCTAAAGTTATCCACTTGTTTCTTTTTATTACCTGTTACCTCTGCTTGAGCTGCTTGATACCTTTCAGCAACATTTAGCAACTCACCCAGCCTCTCTGCACCTTGTTCCATGAGAAACTTTCTCAGGTCTGGAGCCATGGACTCTCTTAATTGCTCTATAAGGACCATTTCCTTAAGATCTTGGGTTTTCCCCAGAGAAGTCCATTTCTCCAAGTATGTCTCTATTCGTGCAGAGAACTGGTAATAGGTTTCACCTGACAGTAGTTTAGCATTCCTAAATTTTTTCCTATAAAATTCTGCATTCTTTTCATATCTTAACAAAAGAGCCTGCTTTAGCATGTCATAATTTTCCTGATCACTTCTGCTCATTTTTGCAAAAACTTCATAAGCTGCCCCACGAAGTCCTTGAGATAACTTTAAGCTCCACCTTTCTCTCTCTAACCCATATGTGGTAGCTAATAGTTCGTACCTATTTAGATAGCTCTCTATATCATCGTCTTTCTCAACAAAATGATCTAAATGAAAATTCATAGCTGAGGTTGAGGCTCCTTGGCTAGCAGTGGCATCAGAGGCAAAGGGACTGGCACCATTTTCAGGAGCATGGCCTTGAAACTCAAACTCCCTTAGTCGTAACTCATGTTCCCTTTGTAATCTTTTATCTTCTGCTTCCCTTTCTGCAGCTAATTTCTTCTCTTCCCTTTCTGCAGTCAATCTTCTTTCTTCTGCTTCCCTTTCTGCAGTCAATCTTCTTTCTTCTGCGTCCAATTTCTTAGCCTCTTTGTCAGCCTCAATCTGCAACCTCTTAGCCTCAGCCTCAGCCTCAAATTGTAACTTCTTAATTTCCCTTTCAGCCTCTAACTTTCTTTCGGCTTCAAACCTTCTTTCTTCGCGTTCAATAAATTTGTCACATTCAGTAGTGACATAGGCAACCATAACTTGCCCATCTAATCCTAACTCTTTTGCAGTCTGAACAGCAGCAGATCGAAATTTGGCTAGGTCCGCCATTGTCTATCAGGTAAGTTTATACAATGTCTAACTAACAATTCAATCTCTAAATATATATCTAATGGACAACACAGGCACCGAGAGCTCAACCTTATTTAATTCCACCCAAGGATACCTTTTAATTCTTATTATTCCCTGAAGTGAATTTCCCCAATATTTGTAATAGGTAAAGATTCAAAATCCCGAGAGCGAGACCCCAATATATGTGGTGAAGTGGGATGTTATAAATATTTATAGGGGACTTAGTGTACTGACTGAGATCAGCTGTGAAGGTATCTATATCTAATAAGAGTAGTGTATTATAGATAACCTTACTTGCTGCCACATATGTATACCTCAGTCAGAATTATTCTGGAATAGTGTGATGACTACGTTATATGTCTAGGGTATATGTATGATGAAGTGTAAGTCATAACAACAACAGACAGATAAACAATTTAATTTATTCCACCACACTTGACAACACTGTGACACTCACATACATAAAACACTCTACGAGGATATCTTAAAGGAGTCACTGATAACTTTTCAAATAACAATATGTATTCAGTGCTGTCATGAATGTATATGTGTCCTGATTCAAATACAAAGGGAACCAGGAATCACAATCAATTTTAATTACAAGTTATATGTACAGAATTTATCAATATGAATCTTGTAGTGACATATATTTTTAATAGTATCCTATGTGTGTCAGTTGTGTAGTAGTAATATGAGGTAATACTGGTTTTGTTTTGTTCAAGCTCTGTTGGTATTTGTCATCATGACTTCAATAGTTTGTTTCTATTGGAACTAGTATTGGAGATGTTCTCAGTTCCTGGTATTAAAACAATTAAATTCCCCTCTTAATTTTATTTTATAATGTCATTTTAAGATGGGGTACATAATGTTGAGCTCCATGGCCACACTCTCTTATCTTTCGTGATGACTGCAGTAAAAGACTCCTCTGCTCGATTACTTTAATGAGTTCTGGAGTCACCCCACTGGTTGCTATATGGACCAAGGAGTATGCTGTCTGCCTCTGGCTTCAGCAAAGCTCTGACCAGGTGCTGCTCAATAACTTTAAGACCACGGTCCCTGAAACAAGAAGGTTGTACCTCCTACTTCAGAACTATTTATACTGTATTTCTACACTGAGCACAATACATCACAAACATTGAGTTCAGAGCGTTAGGCCAACTGTCAGCTTCATCTGAAATACTTTATACCAGTATTTCCCTCCCTAATGGTTACTACGCCTCTGCAATTCCAGCATTATTTCTTTCTAGTCAATAATCTAGGTGTCAGTGTACTGTTTGGCCATTCCATGCAGTTTTACTTTCCTCCGACACCCTCTGTTCAGGCTGGAGCAATATAGGCTTTACATCATGTTCGCTACTGAACTACACATATATACAGGCATAAATTAACAATTTACATTCAATTTTCATTAAAAGATATTGAATATTTCAAGCTTACCACAATTCATAGAAATAATAAACAGTTTCGTTGACTGGCAATGAATATAGCACAACTCCGATCTGCCGATGTCCCAGGCTTTATTTTATATATAAAATATACACTGGTGCTCAACGCACTGCTTCTTAGTAGGTTTATTACAAGATGTGGCAATGAACAGACGCTCTGAATTGAGTATATTCGCAGCTCTACCCAATCAAACCATGTCTACACATCTTTTCAAAAAAAAAAAATACTCCTTTTCACGTTTCCCCTGACAACACAAGATAGTATTTATAGCCCGACCAATCGTGTTTAGTCTTATATTTGTTGCGCTCCAATCAAATAGGAGTTAACATGGTAGGCTATTTTTGTAACGTAATGTTTTTTCAAACACGTTATAAAAAAAATTTTATGAGCAGAAATGATTTCATGCTGTCAGGCATCCCCACTATTTTATTTTGGTTATAATTTATTAATTCCTGGACTATTTGCGTAACACTTAACATATTCGGTGTCAGCAAGCCCTAAGGAACCCAAATATCTCAATCTAAGGGAGCTAGGTGGCTGCGTTCAAAATGTGCATTTTCTACCACCTCCTGTTCACTTCCATCCCCCATGTGGTGTCTGGGTACTGTCATGTTTTCAAACGTAAACCAGTATATTGTCATAATTCCCAATAAGCGTTTTTCAGGATTTTAAAACCTAACTCTGGTATGTGTATTGGCTTTTTATCACTGTCCGTCTGAAAAAAAGTTAGTGCATGTGGCCTTACACGCGTGATGGCAGCAATTGTGTATCGCGCGACGCGTGTTTAGTATTGCATGCTTCCTGCCTTCATTCGCCCCTCTCTCTCTCCTGCTTTATCTGTCTTTTAGTTACGCCGTGTATAAAATGGAATGAATGAAATATTAAATTTAGGTCATTGATCAGCTTGCGTATCTCAAGGTTGTTCCAAGAAATACAGTACACGTTTCATTGAAGAAAGCGGGTAATAATACAGTAGGCTTTTACTATCAACGTGAAAGCGTTACAATTTGCAGACGAAGCAGAAAACAAGGGGGTTTTGCGTACAGTCATTGTGACAGCACTGTTTCTTTTACCATTTCTCTTTCCTTTTATTAAATTTATTTGTTAGGCTTTACATTTACCTTTTGATTTATATATGTGGATTAGAATATTCCACGACAGCATCGCTCACTATACGGATGTATAGCAAATCTTCAATAGAAGCTTTGTTCATAAACACAAATGGTTCTACAAGGATCAGCATATTCTTTCATCTTAAATGCTGCATACAATCATCTACAGTGCTGCTAGGTAACATATCATCCCGACATATGGATATGGATAATCCTAATATAGACGTCTGCCCAGTTAAGCCTAGGACGACAAAAGTTCAGTAAAATGTTCTTTACCTGGGCATGGGAAAAACACTAGCAGAACACATACGCCCCTCTCCTGGCGTTATAGAATAAACACCGGGGACTAGTAGACTTAATAAACATATCAGAAATCATCTTCTGGTCCCATAACAAATCATAGAGATCACAGACTGGGGACTCGTCTTCAACAAGGCTTTCGCCCGGCATTCCATCATCCCGGAAGACACCCTTCTCCTCTCGGCATGCGCAGAAACTCCCTGACCTCAAAGTTCAGTACAAGGAAAAATAGTTCCACTTAGACATACCAAGATATCACGATATAAGACCGAATCGTCTGAAATAGACACAGAGTAAACATAGACTCGGACCATAAATATTCCTGCATAAACTCAAGCAAGAACAATCTGTTATCTGGCCCAACAAGGGACAGACTACCGAAATCCATATTCATACGCCAACTTCGATCCCCAGGGGAGATAACCCATATAACAAAAGTATCAATCAATCATGGGTGATATATCTTTGGCCAGGAAAGCATCCTGATTCTAAAAACGGATATCTTCCCTCCGACAGATAAATATTATAATAAATATATACATTGTCACCAGTAATCTGTTGGTAACAGACCTCTCATCGAGAATTTTCATTTTCTCTTGCATCTGATTATGGTTATGGGTCAGAAGAGCCAAGTCATCTGCAAAATCCAGATCATCAAGCTGTTTAGTCATATTCCACTGGATTCCATTTCTGTTGTGTGATGTCATAACCCAATCTATTGCTAGTAAGAAAAGAAATGGAGACAAGAGGCATCCCTGTCTCACTCCCGTTCTAATCCTAAACGGTTGTGTAAGTTGTCCTTCGTGAAGAACTCTGCATGTCATATCTTCATAGGTCTTCTTTATTAAGTTAATGATCTTCAGACGAACTCCATAATGCCTCATCAATTTCCAAAGCGATTCTCTGTCTACACTGTCAAATGCCTTTTCATAGTTCACGAATCCGATTTATAGCGGTGAATTCAATTCCAGACTTTGTTCAACTATTATTCTCAATGTGGCTATCTGGTCTGTACATGATCTATTTTGTTGAAAACCTGCTCGTTCATCTCTCAGTTGCTTGTCTATGGAATCTTTTAACCTCTCAAAGATGATTCTGTTTAATACTTTTCCTGGCACTGATAGTAACATTATTCCTCTATAATTTGTGCACTCTTGTAAATTTCCCTTCTTAGGCAACTTTACCAGATAACCTTCCTTCCATTCTGCTGGTATTTCCTCTTTCTTCCAGACTTTGCCAAGTAGTTTGTATAATATCTCTATAGAGGTATCAATGTCTGTTTTGATGGCCTCTGATGGAATGCAATCTGGACCAGCTGCTTTTCCATCTTTCAGAAGCTTAATGGCTTTCTTTATTTCTTCTCTACTTGGTCGTTCACAGCTGATTTGTAGCTCCTTTTCTGCTGGCTGGATGTCTGGGGGATTAGTTGGAGATGGTCTATTGAGAAGTTCCTCAAAATGTTCTGTCCATTTCTTCATTTGTTCTTGTATATTACTGAGCAATTTTCAATTCTTATCTTTTATGAGGCCATTTGCTTGCTTATATTTCCCTGTTAGCTTCTTTGTGTGGTTGTACAGGTCCCTCATATTTCCTTTGGCTGCAGCTTCCTCTGCTTCCCTTGCCAAATCATCAATATATTTCATCTGGTCTCTTTTGATGTTTCTTCTTACTTCTATGTTTGCTTCTATGTACACTTCATGAGCCTTGGCTTTGGAGCTTCTGGTTTTGCTTTTGTTTAAATCTGCTTTCTTGTTTTTCCTGTCTTCTATCTTACTAATGGTTTCTGTTGTTATCCATGCTTTGTGCTGATGTTCTCTTTTTCTTAGTACTTTTTCACATGTCTCGTTCCATATATTTTTTACTTGTTGCCAGTGGTCTTCCGTATCTGTTTCATCTTCCAGCTGTTGGAGTACTTGGTATTTATTGGATACTATGATTGAAAATTGTTCTCTTATTTCCTGATTTCTTAGATATCCCACATTTTACTATTGTCTATAGCTATATGCTGTTGTAAATTTCTTGAGTTTTAATTTTGTTTTAGCCAACAGAAGATGGTGGTCTGATACAACATCTGCTCCTCTACATACTTTCACATCATGCAATGATGACCTAAACTTCTTACTTATGCATATGTGATCAATCTGATTCTCATGTTGCTTTATGTATTCTTTTATGTGGAAAAATGCTTCCTCCTATAGCTAGTTGATTTGAAGCACAGAAAATTGCTAATAGTTCCCCATTCTCGTTCAGCATACCTAATCCATGCTTTCCCATGATTTCTTCAAAGCCAGTGTTATCTGTTCCTATTTTCGCATATAGGTCCCCCATCAAAATTGTGATGCCCTTTCTTTTCTTATTGTCCAAGACATTTTGTAGTCTGGTGTAAAAGTCTTTTTTCACAGATTCTTCTTTATCGTTTGTTGGTGCATAACACTGGATGATGTTTATATTTACTTTCTTTTTGGCTGATTTAAACCTTGCTGTTATAATTCGGGGTCCCATTGCTTCCCATTCTATAAGTGCCTTCTGTGCTTCCTTGGACAGCATTAGAGCCACCCCTTCACTGTGGTGGGCTCTTTCCTCCTTATTTTCCGAGGACAACACCATTTCTCCTGTGATCAATCTCCTCTTCTCTACGCCTTTCCATAATGTCTCGCAGAGACCCAGGATATCAATCCTATAATTTGACATTTCTGCTGCTACCTGTGCAGTTTTCCCTTGTTCACACAGAGTGCGAACATTCCAGGTGCAAATCCCGGAGATTTTCCTAGACGAAAAAAGGTTAGTCGGCAACCCAGACTCCTTTCGGCTTTCTCTAGGTTGCTTCATGCGCCTCCTTTCCAGAGGACCTTCTTCTGTCTTGGGCGGCTGGGTTGATTTATATTCTTTATTTGACTTGTCCACGTTTGTTGAAGTTTTTGTGGTAAAACGTTTTTTACGGGATGGGGTAAGCAGCCCCATGCCCAACCCTCCTTAGTCGCTTTTTACGACATGCCTGGTAGGGTACAGTGTTATTATTCTGTGATAGGGTGGGCGAGATGGTGATGATGATTATATTGTGATGTGTGATCACTCTCTTTCCACACTCGCACCGACCCGAACAACAATAAAAACTCTTTATTCTAGAGGCAGGGGCTATATTTATTTTTACAACCAATTCAGTGACAAAGCAAACATTAAACAAATAAACTAGCGAACAACAGTGCCCGATGCTAATGTGTCATGTCTTTGTGTTCTTCTGTGTGGGTACACAGGGCGCCTCGTTTCGTTCTCTCTTGTCTGGACTGATACTTAAGAAGGGCAGCTGCTGGTTCGCTGTTTCTTTTTATAGGCACTAGGCTAATCACTCAACTTACTGCGCGCTGGGCGTATTAATCTTGGCTACTTAAATATCACACGCGATTATCGCTTTAGGAATAGCGAAAACACAAATAAGACCTACAGCTATTTAATATAACACACGAATATCAAATATGACTCACAACTATACACCACAACTATATGTAGGCTTTATTATGGCCTAAACTAATATATCTTCATGAAAACTTTTCACATCCCAGAATGCTTCGCGCACATCGAAAATAATCTGCCTAGAAACAGGTAGGGGGCTGGCGTCTCCTTTTCGGCCCCATCACATATCTCCCTCCTGATTTTGTTGTCGTCCCGACAACATCACTACCTCTGGCGCTTCAGTCGAAATCTCTCGGATCGTTGGTGATGCGCCTGATTATTTCTCAGCGTCGATGTTTTGGGCTTAGATTCTGTATTCGGTACAACCCGGCTGGAGACACTCTTGGTCGTCATGTCTCCAGTTGTACGTTGCCGGGCTGTCAGCCGCTGTGGTCTTGAAGACTCACTCACCGGTGCAGCGTCGCTGTCTGCCCGTGACATCTGCCTGTCAGTGCTTGCAGCTGTCGAGTTTGAAGAGAGATCGCTCTTGGCGTGCTTTCCACTCATCTTGTGTGGACGGTGGCTTACATTCCCCATAGTCTGCTTTTGATGAGTCTCCTCGTCTGGACATCGATGTGCACTCCCACCTATTTGCTTAGGATGGGTTTCCTCCGCTAGACGATGGCCAATTCTCTCGGCGCCCTTAGTGTGACCGTTGTCGTGGCCATCTCTTGGCTTGCGCCCTAAAGGCAACCTGGTTGTGACAGTCCGTCTAGGAAAAGAGCTCCTTGAGGGACAGGCGGCTATCAAATGTTCTGGGGATTTGCATCCAAAACATCTCTTCGGAAGCGGGCCTTGAAGGCACTTGGCTGCCATGTGGTCTGACAGGTCTCCACAATTGTAGCATCTTATCTTTCTGGGCTTCCTCTGTGCCATGGGTCGCTTTCTGCTGCCCTTACACTCTTGACCGCCAATGCCGCATACATAAATTGCTTCCATGCCCTGGACCGATGGTTTGCTGTCAAACTCTACTCGTTCATTCCTCGCCAGACTCCGGAATCCCTTTCTGAAGATCTTGGTCTGATGTACGAATACATCAATACCTCCATCATCTGGCGTGATGAACCCCCATCCCCCGTGGACACTATACCACTTGCACATCCCTTTTCGCCTTGTCGGTGCCACTGCGTTTATCGGTGCTGTCAGCTCACAGCTTTCCTTGACGACAGCATGACCTTCACATACAAGAAGGTCTAGTTGAGGTTCCTGCGGACACACCTCCTCGTCTTGCGTTGGCTGTTCCCGCGGACACACCTCCTCGTCTTGCGTTGGCTGTTCCCGCGGCTGGCATGGTGCTCTCTTTCTCTGCACCTCCTTTTGTGCTGGCGAACTGGCCTCTGACATCTGTGCTATCTGGGACTTTAGGAAGGATAATTCTGCTCTGAGTGCCTCCTCCTCCTTCTGAACTTCTGCACTTGCTATCTGGACCAGTGTCTCAGGCTTTTTACTTTCAGCATAAACAGCATATTCCCAAGGGAAATTCCTGGTCATCTCACTGACTGGTGGTTGCTCGCTGTAGGCTTCTTTGACAATTTCCAGTAACTTCTCAGGGCTGGCCTTGGCTCCACCATGTATCCGTAATTCTCTAGATACCCATGGTGTAACGTTGTTCCATATCATGTCTAACCTGTCTTCTGCACAAAAAGGCGCCACCTTCCACGCGGCTTCCACATCCTCCACAAACTCTTGCCAAGTGGGGCTCCCCTCTCCACTAAATAACCTTATCTCTGGCTCTTCCACGTACACTACCTTCATATGCGCATTAGCCATCTTGCTGCAAGACCGCACTGCTGGGTTTTTACAATATTTGTTCGTTAGCTGTTTGCTCGGTGTCACTGTCTGCCTTATCCTGTCGACGACGCCAATTGTGATAGGGTGGGCGAGATGGTGATGATGATAGTATTGTGATGTGTGATCACTCTCTTTCCACACTCGCACCGACCCGAACAACAATAAAAACTCTTGATTCTAGAGGCAGGGGCTATATTTATTTTTACAACCCATTCAGTGACAAAGCAAACATTAAACAAATAAACTAGCGAACAACAGTGCCCGATGCTAATGTGTCATGTCTTTGTGTTCTTCTGTGTGGGTACACAGGGCGCCTCGTTTCGTTCTCTCTTGTCTGGACTGATACTTAAGAAGGGCAGCTGCTGGTTCGCTGTTTCTTTTTATAGGCACTAGGCTAATCACTCAACTTACTGCACGCTGGGCGTATTAATCTTGGCTACTTAAATATCACACGCGATTATCGCTTTAGGAATAGCGAAAACACAAATAAGACCTACAGCTATTTAATATAACACACGAATATCAAATATGACTCACAACTATACACCACAACTATATGTAGGCTTTATTATGGCCTAAACTAATATATCTTCATGAAAACTTTTCACATCCCAGAATGCTTCGTGCACATCGAAAATAATCTGCCTAGAAACAGGTAAAGGGCGGGCGTCTCCTTTTCGGCCCCATCACAATTCTTTGCTCCCCTTTCGGGCCCCGGTAACACACGGGTGACACACCAACATAGTTTAGTAGAAAAGATGTAGATATTTTTATGGGAGTTTAAAACGTTTTAAAACTAATGATTTTAGCAGACGCATTTTGTTTGTTTCGGGAAATACAGTAACTAGTACTAATAATAGCAGCAAAGATTCTCGAGATGTTAAGATTAAAGGATTGTATAAATAACGCTGTCATTCTGCAGATGCAGATTATGTGAAATTATTGAGATAGTGGTTCTCAAGTTGTTTAACAATTGTCTTAATTCGACAACATTGGTTCGCTAGCGGTTCTTAGGTCATTATAATCATAAACTTTGTTCGCTGGTTGACGCTATGGGATATATAATGAATATTTATAGCTTCATGCCGCGAGGAGAGCGGTTATAGTGAAGTAATATAGAGAGATATATGATATGGGATCCTGTGGACTGGCAGGTAAAAAATAACTGGTGGTGATTTTATTCTGGCGCACAGCCCTTGATACCACTACAGTAGTAAGTAAAAATCACGAGAACCACTGACTCAATAGCTATTTATGTTTACGGTAAAACGTGATAATAGAAGTTCATGGAATTTTAAGGAGATTTTGAGAACCAGTGTAACTTTTGCATTGAAACAGTGTTTTTAAAAAAAATGAATAATGAGAACAATGGTTCTCAAGTCTTTATCCACAACAAGAGTATATTAACAGAAGAGAATGAGAACAGAGTTGTTAAAATATGTACAGTAGAGATGTGAAATGACTTTAATGTAGAGTGCATGCTCCTTTACTTCTATGTTCAGTTTTATTATTCCGCTTAATAAACCATTGCATCTTATCTGAGTGACAACGTCAGTGGTTTAGTTAATTGTTGTTAGTTAAATAGAGATGTCAGTGACGTGGTAAATTGATGTTAGTGGAACTGTTGGTTATTGTTAATGACCTTGTCGGTGTTCTTTAATGACTTAGTAAGTGCGACTGCAGGATGATCTGTGTCTCAACAAACTAAGGAGAGAGATCACATTACATAACGCAAACATCACGTGCCAGTAACATCACACATGTAGCTGTGTTCGCCTCCGGAAGAACGAGCCTGGAGTGTTGAGGTTGCCATTTCCTCAACAGATTAGTGGTAATCATCATCTGGGGCGTATAGCCTGACATATCACTGGACACAGAACTGTTACACATAAGTGAACTCATACATGAACATGTAACATGTGCCTTGTCACTTAATGACTATTTATTGTTACCAGAGATAAACAGTGTTAATAGTTGAACATTTGATGTTTGAACACGTTAATTTACAAACAGCTGGTACGCTATTACCCTCTCACTCTCCCCAGATCCCTCTAACTGTTTTTAGCTGAAAGCCACCTTTGTTGGAGAGTGCCATAATAAATCAACTTGCCGGTGTAAACATCTCCACTATCTCTGTGGCGAATTAAAGATGAAAATAGATATAGATGCCGTGAAGTAGAAGATAATATGTTCGATGAAAACGTCAATAGGTCGACCATCTCTCCAGAAATACCTTTGAGATATAGGCAGACAGGCAAGTAGAAGTCATGACACTCACCGAGCCCATCACAATAAGAAACCAGAAGCAAGAACATACAGACACATTTACATACATAGGATGCATAGTAACACCAGACGGCGGAACAAGCAAAGGCGTCAACAACAGAATAAAAAAAAGCGAGAACAGCATTTGCTAGTCTAAACAACATCTGGAAGTCCTCCCAGTATAGCACAGACACCAAATTAAGACTGTATGAGAGCTGTGTACTTTCTGTGCTTCTGTAGGCCTAACGATCCATCTAACCATAACCCTAACCAAGACCCTAAGCCAGAACCAGAAACTGACCGTAGCCTTAATTCTAAATCTAACCCAAACCCGTACCATAAATCAAACCCAAAATCCTAAAACCCTAATCATAACCCTAAGCCTAAGCACATATATAACGCTAACCCCAACAGACCTCAACTCCTACAACAAAATTATCCCAACAACAACCACAATACTAACCCACATCCTAAGCCTAAGTCTAACTTAAGTCTAATTCAGACCCTCTAGTCTTAATTAAAACTCAAACACAAACCAAAATCTTAAGCCTTACCACTAGCCTTAGTGCTGACCTAAACCTGACTAATTAAAACTCAAACACAAACCAAAATCTTAAGCCTTACCACAAACCGTAACCAAAGATTAACGGTAACACTTACCCAAACATTAACTGTAACCCCAACTGTGAAAAAAAACCGAAAAAAGCAAGGAACTCACAGTGTTACCTGTGCATTTTGGCTCCTTATGGAACATGCGTCCATCACGATAGTAGCCTTCACCTAGAAATCCGGCACCAGTACACTTATGACATCTTACTGCAGCGGATTACGTGGCAATATATTTGAACTGGTGCCTCACGCAGAACCTGCTCATGCTCGGCTCTTACGCACATGCGTAATGGAAGCAGTGACCACATTCTTATTCTTTTGCCTATGTGACGGTATTGCCTCCCCTGCTTTGCAGTAGTGGTCCAACAGTGGTTAAAACTCAAGAGTATCTAATATGGGTGATAACTCTCTTTTCTTGTTTCTTGATCGTAACTGTGTATACATCAGAGCAGCTATCACCTTGATAAAGCTTGGTACTTTGCATCAATATCGATAAACGCCTTTTCTTTCTTGTGGTAATAATAAAGGCTGTTATTTTTGTATGTTGAATACTGTGTTTTGTCAGAGTACGTTGTAAAGGTGTACGGGGACTGACTAGTCAACTCAACCAACCGAGCACAGTGTCAGGTATACATGTCACCTTGTCCTGGGACACAATGAGGCCCTGACAAGAATACAGTGTTGACAATGAGTGTTGTAATGGATGTCAATACGCGAATGTGTAGACTGTTCTGTGGAGTTGACTGCAGGTTCAAACACTCATTCATACGTATCTAGAAGTTACTTATGCAGACCACTGTAGTCGTTTCAATAGTTTAATTTGACGCACACACTTGACAGAATGGGTACAGTTACAGGAACATAAGTCGACATAAACAGCATAATGTTGATCAATGGACTACCGTCATAAATTAGCATTCATGTAGAATAATCCTGCAATGGAACATCTGTAAACACCAAGATTTCCATTGTTTATAAATACAGTCAGTAGACCTTACTGACCGAGCATGTCAATTAAGCAATACTGTTCAAACTTGACTCCTAAACAGGATCTCTTTCTAGCGAACATTCCTTTAGGTAAATTACAGCAAATCTCTGTGAAGATAATGTTAACCCACTGGTATTGGGTTTTCTTTATAATAGTGATCTCTCAATCATCACCTGATAATAAGGAAGCATTCCCGTTCTCTGCTTGATGATTTACAATAAGTAGAATTCCGAAATCAATCGAATTCCACAATGGCTGCTGGTTCCCGGTTGAGCATCACTCACTATACGGATGTATAGCCAAATCTTCAATCGAAGCTTTGTTCATCAACAATAAATGATTCTACAAGGATCAGCATATTCTGTCCTCATAGTTGCTGCATATAAACATATTTAGTGCTGCTAGAGAATATGTCGTCCCGACATATTCATAGGTAAATTCATGTAAACGTCTGCCCATCTTAAGCCTAGGCATGAACGAAGTCAGCAAAAGTACGTTTTTACCTTGACATAAGAAATACACTAGCAAGCACAAAACGCTCTCCCGGCGTTATAGAATCACAACTGGGGAACTCATGGAATAACGATCCTGGAAGAAACTATCTTCGTCCCCAGGATAACTTAAAGAGATCACAAACTCTTGGGCATCTCTACGACATGACTTCCCGCCATAGACTTTGACAACCGAAGGACCCTCTCACGTATCTTCATCCGCCGAGAACACCTGACCCCCTAAAGTACAGTACAAGAACAAATAGTTCCACTTAAACATACTAAGATATCAAGATATAAGACATACTCGTCCTACATAGACAAGAACTACACATAGATTCGGACCATAGACATTCTGAAGCAAGAACAATCTATTCCTAACCAAACACAGAATAGATTCAAGTAAGTCTAAATTCCTCCGCCGAGTTCCACTTTTAAGAACGCTACAAAGAGCGATAACTTACAGAATGAATACTTATTGCCTAATCTGAGTTCCGTCCCTCAAGACCAAAAACATGCATTCAAAGATGAATATATCTTTATCAGACAATTAAAACATTTTACATGGTATGCGTAATCCGTGCGCCAAAAAATATGTGCGCAACAGATTACCACCCCCCCCCCCCCGGAAAAAAAAATGAAAATCATTTTTTTTTCATCTGAGAGCAACATACAATAGGCTCCCAACGCATAAATACTGCGCAGATGAGAAATATCTGGAATTATTTAAGCCAGATTAATGCAAAATCTCAATCTCTCAGAGAAAGCATTTCTCTTAAGCATAAGTGTTTCCAGGGAAGTGTCACCAACGCATACTACTATAATTGCAATGACACAATGCATATAACAATTTAAGTTTAAGCATTCCAAGTACATGATTGACAAAAAGAAAAATCATCAACGAGTACCGGTGACTATATATCAATGAACGTAGTGTCATTACGAATTACAATGTGTATCTATTTTGATATAGAAAAGAAACATCTGTTGTCGAGTTGGAAGTGTTAAGAAGTCCAATACTCAACAGTTAAGTGGAATCATGTGGGCATCTAGACAAAATGTCTGCCATCACATTATCTGATCCACGGATAGCTCGTACCGAAAAATGAAAAGGTTGAAGAGCAATTGCATATCGAGTAGACCTCGAACTCTTCAAATTTTTACTCTGAATAGCTGTAAGAGCTTTCTGATCGGTTTCTACTATAAAATGTGCGCCTAGAAGGAATCTTTGTAATTTGAGAATTGGCCATACCATAGCCAACAGTTCACGGTCTAAAACCGAATAATTCCTTTCTGCAGCATTAAGCTTTCTTGAAATATACATTACAGGATGCAGAGTTCCAGAGCACTCTTGCATTAGTGCCGCTCCAATCCCAGTGGACGAAGCGTCACTACGAAGAACAAATGTCTTATCTTTAGTAGGCAACACTAAAATAGGTGCAGTAGAAAACATAGTTTTAATCTTATCCAAAGATGATTGACATTCTTGAGTCCAATGGACTATATTAGGAGACCCTTTCTTTAGCAAGGTAGAAAGAGGTGCCATGATTGAGGACAGATTCGGAATGAATCGTCCATAGAATTGTATAAGACCTAAGAGACTTCGCACTTGCTTTTTAGTCTTAGGAATAGAAATATTAAGTATTTTACTTGTATTATGGTCCTCTGTTTTTAGGAAATATGCCCGACACGGTGACCTAAGAAAGAAATTTCGCTAAAACCAATGCAGGCTTTACATGGTTTCGCTGTCAGGTTATACTCGCGTAGAGTAGATAGCAATTCAACTAACCCTGAATAGTGATCTTCCCAAGTATCGCTGAAAAGACAGATGTCGTCTAGGTACGCAATGACATCTGACCGATAAGATAGAATTCGACGCATCATGCATACGAATGTAGCTGGTGCGTTCATAAGGCCGAAAGGCATAAAATTCCATTGAAAAAGGCATCTAGGTGTAGAAAAAGCAGTAAAAGGTTTGGCGCATTCAGATAGAGGAACTTGCCAATATCCTTTAGACAAATCAAGTTTAGTGAAAAAATGCGATTTAGAAAGCTTAGTAAGAAGCTCTTCTAGTAAAGGCATAGGTTCAGCATCAAACTTCGTGACTTGATTCAATTTGCGATAGTCAACGCAAAGACGTATGTTATTGTCTTTTTTACGGACAATAACCATCGGCGAAGAATACGCAGAAGTGGATGGTTCAATTATTTTAAAATCTATCATCTTATCCAACTCCTTCTCAACCTGTGCTTGAAAATGTATAGGAATAGGATAAGGTCTGACTCTAATAGAATTATAGTCAGTTAGAATAATGTCATGTTCAATGACATGAGTTTGTCCAGGAATGTCAGTAAGGACATCCTGAAATGTTTGTAACATAGCCGAAACTTGTCGCTGTTCTCCTAGAGATAAATCGGGAGAAACAGTAACATTTTTCCATGATTCACTAGAATGAAGTGTAATCATCGGAAGCGGAAAATTAACATCCGAAAAACCTGTTTCCTCATCCTGTATTACAGACAGTGATGAGTAATGACCATGTTGGACAGGTGAATCGTCCGTTGCCTGGAAAATAGGCTGTAAATAATCCGGACGTTCATGGAATTCCGTAAGCATATTGATGTGGAAGGTTTTACGCTTACCATCAATATCGACAATGTAGTCAACATCGGAAATTTTCGAGATTATATCGTACGGACCTTTCCAAGAAATAAGAAGTCTGTTTTCCCTACAAGGTAGCAAAACAAATGCTTTGTCACCAGGACAAAGTTGTCGTAAGGCTCTTTTCTTATTGGCAAATTGTCTTGCTTTCTCCTTAGCAAACTCAGAAGAAGAAGTTGCCAATTGGCATGCTTCGATAATCTTTTGTCTCAGCGCGATGACATATTCGTAAGAAGATTTTGTGTCATCGGTAATATTATCGGCGGTTATGAGATCATGAAGCAAAGACATAGGGCCACGCGGCCGCGCCAAAGACAAGTTCAAAGGGAGAAAATCCTGTATGTTCATTGGGGACCTCTCTGTAAGCGAAGAGGGCCGCGGGTAAAACCCTATCCCAATCTTGAGGATGATCCTCAGTTATCTTCCCTAGTAAGTTTTTGAGTGTTCTATTAAGGCGTTCTACCATCCCATTCGACATTGGGTGATAGATACTGCTCAAAGATCTCTCTATCTGGAGAGTAGACATTACTTGAGTCCTGTTCTTGCTGTTTTATAAACGAGTCACGAGAAATTACCAAGGGATCATCTTGGTTATGCACTTCATTATCTTCAGTAGGTGAAGATTGAGGCACATTAAGAGCTTGAGCTCTAAAGACTACAGCATTAGAAGTTTGCATATTCTGTTTTTCCCAAACGGAAATTTGTTGTGGAGTGCATTCTCTGACTCCATGAATACGACCGATGATAAGATCAGCGATCGGTTTCGGCAGAAGACATGCCTGTACATCTCCTGTAAATAAAGGAGTAGCAATCCTAATGATAGCAGTAGAGTATTTCTCTAAGGTGCCGCCAAATGTTACACATTTGACTACTTTCCCAGTGGCACGAGAAGGATCTACCAGCGACTGCCTCACTCCAATGGTCGTGCACCCCGAATCAAACAGAACTGCGACTGGAGTACCATCAACTAAACCTCTATTCAAGACAAGAGAACCTCTTCCATCATGCGCGATTGACGCAGGAAGAGCGGGAAGAGGATGGCCACAAATTAAAGTGGACACCGTAGTTGGTTCGAATAATGTTTTGCATTGGGGGCACTGAGATGCTCTCCCAAAATCGAAAGCGGCACATGCCATATTATTAGAGTCATCATTATCTTTATTTTGTTTATAGGCATCATGTGACTCTTGCTGTGCAGAGTTTGCATGATAATGAGATTTTTGTTTTTTATGTTGGGGTCTACCTCTGTTATTATTACCTCTGTAATTATCATTGCTTCCTCTATTTTAACCCCTATTTGGGTTTGAGTCATAATTCCCCTGGTTACTATTATCATATTCATTATAATGAGTATCTCTGTAATGATGATCTTGTTGTCTCCATGATGGAAAACTAGGATAGTTTCTATAATGACTTCCTTTGCGGAAGTTCCTATAATTATGACCACCCCTGAATCGAGGGCTGTCGGCTCGTCTCCAGATATTCGAAGAAGAACCCTGAAATGATTGGTTACCTTGGTTCTGATAACTGTTATGGTTACCCTTTTTGTTAAACTTGTTTTGAGGTCCTTGGAATTTGTGTGAGTAATTAGGGTTGTATGGTGTTGCTGATGCAACTGGCATACCTTCCTTAACCTTAGTATTGCTAATAGCTACATCTGGATGTGCAGTGACGTATTGGGTACAATATTCTTCCATTTCTTTTAGTGTTTTAGGTTTACGCCCATGTAGGAATTCAAGGAATGGTTTACTTATGCTTGACATAATCTTGTCCCTGAGCAATAAATCCATAAGTGCTTCATAAGTCTTTTCTGTTTTGGACAACTCAATCCAACGGTTAAATGTAAGACGTGTCCTTGCAATGAATTCTGAGAATTCTACCCCTGATTCAGGTACCATTCTTTTAAACAAAATACGGTAACCTTCCTCAGATAACTGGTATTTCTTTATCAAGGCTGCCCTAATAACCTCATAATTATCCTTGTCAGTTTCTTCAACCAAACCTAAACTCGTCAGAGAATCACCTTTTAAATTCTCAGACAACTGATTAGCATATTGTGATTTATCCACATTATGAGCTCGACAAGCACGTTCAAATCTATCAAGCCAGAATGTTATGTCATCACTGGCAGAATTGAACGCTGGTACCTTGACCTTGTAAGTAAAGGGTTTACCACTAGATGACTGATTGACATAACTCATGTTTGTCAATTTCAACTTTTCTAATTCAAATGCTAAAAGTTCTTTTTGATGTTCATGTTCTCTTATTGCTTTTCTCTCCTCAGCTTCAGCTTCTTTGTCTAATCTCTTCTGTTCAGCCTCAGCTTCTAATTTTTTTTCTTCTATTTGAAGTTTTCTTTCCTCATCAGCAGCTTGAATTCTTCTCTCTTCAGCAGCGGCTTGAAATCTTCTCTCTTCAGCAGCGGCTTGAAGTCTTTTATCTTCCATCTCCATCTGAAATTTTCTATCATCTGCTTCTGCTTTCTTTTGATCAACTTCTATTTTCAATCTTTTATTTTCCTCTTGTGCAATGAAGAAATCTAATGTAGACATGATGTCTAATAATGATAGCAATCACTTGAATCACTAATAATGTAATATATATCTCAAAGTAATGTAACCACAAGCTCTTAATAATTTGATTAATCAGCTCCTTATCCCAAACTCTGTGGGGAAACAAGCCTTTAGTAAGGTCTTGTATAATCAACTGTGTACCAACCAATTACTAAAAATCATCAGTTGACTTTTTTTCTTATAAATTCATATGATCAAATATATTTTAAATAGTGTATGTCGATCAAGAACACAACAAAAGAATTATACAAGAGAACATGAAAACATTTGCAGAAATCAAATAAATCGAATATGAAAAATCAAAGAAAAATGATCACAGAATCTGTGATGATATCTGCAATAGAATGAACAAGACAAATAACGCCACAGTGTATAAATATAAATTGTGTATGAAACTGAAAGATACGAAAGGATAGACCTACAAATACAAACAAATCAAACAAAACTACGGAACACAAAATTATTAACAAAAACTACGAAGAAAAGAACACCTCATCACCCTATGTTACTTGGGAATTCTTATATTAGATACACGAATAATATGCAAACATTAAACATAAATACATATATACAAATAACATGTAAACATCAATAGCATAAATGCATACATTAATTAATTAAATGAGTTGTGGTTGGAATGTGTTGTAAAGTATGCTCAGTATAAATGGTACAGTTTCTATCAAAATTAATAAACTGCCACTTTATTGAATTACAAATTCTGGCGTTAAATATTAAAATTCAACACAATAGCAGAACATAAGAAGGTCCATCGATGAAAGTAGACTTCTAAGTTCAATACTTCTGCTAACACAGTTAAATGTCCACTTGTAAACAAAGTTGTAAACAACTTGCCGTGCTACGCTGTATGTTCTATGAAATTATGCCTGTACGGAGCAAAATGTCAACAGCGGTGACCTAGATACTGCAATCGCTTCATGGGTCACGTGAAGAACTGCCAATCAGGTGTAGACTAACACTGCTAGTGTGTCGTATCAGGCGTCAGGGAAACAAACTGGTATCAGTAGCTGTTAACTTCTCGCAATGAACTGTGCAGGTTAAGCCCGGAAATCTGGCCTACCACATTGATAACTCTCTTTTCTCGTTTCTTGATCGTAACTGTGTATACATCAGAGCAGCTATCACCTTGATAAAGCTTGGTACTTTGCATCAATATCGATAAACGCCTTTTCTTTCTTGTGGTAATAATAAAGGCTGTTATTTTTGTATGTTGAATACTGTGTTTTGTCAGAGTACGTTGTAAAGGTGTACGGGGACTGACTAGTCAACTCAACCAACCGAGCACAGTGTCAGGTATACATGTCACCTTGTCCTGGGACACAATGAGGCCCTGACAAGAATACAGTGTTGACAATGAGTGTTGTAATGGATGTCAATACGCGAATGTGTAGACTGTTCTGTGGAGTTGACTGCAGGTTCAAACACTCATTCATACGTATCTAGAAGTTACTTATGCAGACCACTGTAGTCGTTTCAATAGTTTAATTTGACGCACACACTTGACAGAATGGGTACAGTTACAGGAACATAAGTCGACATAAACAGCATAATGTTGATCAATGGACTACCGTCATAAATTAGCATTCATGTAGAATAATCCTGCAATGGAACATCTGTAAACACCAAGATTTCCATTGTTTATAAATACAGTCAGTAGACCTTACTGACCGAGCATGTCAATTAAGCAATACTGTTCAAACTTGACTCCTAAACAGGGTCTCTTTCTAGCGAACATTCCTTTAGGTAAATTACAGCAAATCTCTGTGAAGATAATGTTAACCCACTGGTATTGGGTTTTCTTTTATAATAGTGATCTCTCAATCATCACCTGATAATAAGGAAGCATTCCCGTTCTCTGCTTGATGATTTACAATAAGTAGAATTCCGAAATCAATCGAATTCCACAATGGCTGCTGGTTCCCGGTTGAGCATCACTCACTATACGGATGTATAGCCAAATCTTCAATCGAAGCTTTGTTCATCAACAATAAATGATTCTACAAGGATCAGCATATTCTGTCCTCATAGTTGCTGCATATAAACATATTTAGTGCTGCTAGAGAATATGTCGTCCCGACATATTCATAGGTAAATTCATGTAAACGTCTGCCCATCTTAAGCCTAGGCATGAACGAAGTCAGCAAAAGTACGTTTTTACCTTGACATAAGAAATACACTAGCAAGCACAAAACGCTCTCCCGGCGTTATAGAATCACAACTGGGGAACTCATGGACTAAACGATCCTGGAAGAAACTATCTTCGTCCCCAGGATAACTTAAAGAGATCACAAACTCTTGGGCATCTCTACGACATGACTTCCCGCCATAGGCTTTGACAACCGAAGGACCCTCTCACGTATCTTCATCCGCCGAGAACACCTGACCCCCTAAAGTACAGTACAAGAACAAATAGTTCCACTTAAACATACTAAGATATCAAGATATAAGACATACTCGTCCTACATAGACAAGAACTACACATAGATTCGGACCATAGACATTCTGAAGCAAGAACAATCTATTCCTAACCAAACACAGAATAGATTCAAGTAAGTCTAAATTCCTCCGCCGAGTTCCACTTTTAAGAACGCTACAAAGAGCGATAACTCACAGAATGAATACTTATTGCCTAATCTGAGTTCCGTCCCTCAAGACCAAAAACATGCATTCAAAGATGAATATATCTTTATCAGACAATTAAAACATTTTACATGGTATGCGTAATCCGTGCGCCAAAAAATATGTGCGCAACAATGGGCTTCAAAGGTGTCTACCTTCTCACAAGATTACTGCAATGGTTTATGTTAGCTCGTTTAAGCCGCCACCTCTGATTAACTCAGGGGAATTCTTATTATTCTGGTATAGCTCAGTTTAGAGTGTGTTTAGTAAATAGACTGAGACAAACATGCAGTAACTTTAAAATGATTAAATCGAAGTTAAATTTGTAAAATTACAAATAACACAATTTAATAATCACTTAAGTTTTAACAGTTTGAAAATAATTTGAATGGTTATGGATCAAGAAAAAGTTACCATCACGGTCGTGATAGGAGGTAAATAGTTTTTTTTAACAAGAAGTTGAAGTGGCAGCATATATTGAACTTAGCTACCAATGACGGTTCTGCTCCTTCTGATGGGTTGGTTCTTTTTACACTGCTCACAGTCATCGCTGGTCAATGTTGTCGGGTGTAGCTCGTTTCCCAGAAATGTCAAGTAGTATAAAAATTGGCGCTTCGTCTTAAAGCTCAGGCCACTGTTCCCTACTTTTTCCAGAGACAGTACTTTCTGCTGCTACCACCAACAACTATGGTAAAGAATAGAAACGAAACGCTCTTCAGAGTATTGCGTTTTCCAACCCATGTTTATGGGTCCATATCTTCCCATTCGACCATCCCATTTAACTCAGAATTTCCCTCGATGAGAATTAAATTTAATCCCTCAGGATAAAACTTTCTTAACATTTAAATTGAAAAGCTTTTATAGTTTCTTTACATTAAAATGAAAAGGTTAATAATACAGATAGAATATGTTTACATTTACATTTCCACTGTTTGAAAAGTGTTCACAATAAAAATTGAATATATTTTCATATTCACATAAGATTGAATAGTTTGAAACTTCCTTTAATTTTAAAGTGAAAATGTTTTCGTTTACATTTACACTGATTGAAAATGTAGATATTATACTTAGAATGTACATCATTTCTTTCGTCTTTCCCTCCCTGCTCCATATGGAATCTGGGACTACTTTATGCTTTTCTTTACGAAACTAGCAATAAAGCAATCACCAGCCCGTGCAGTAGTGGTTCATGAATCATCATTCTATACGCTGAGGTTGCCAGCCTCAATTGACTGGGATATCCACTAGCGATTTTCACTTACTAAAATTCACATGAAAATATACATAAATATATTAGTTCACATGTAAGTAATGAAATATAGAATGTAAAATCACAACTTACGTCAATCCTGGCTCACAGAATGTTTGCTCAGATGAATAAAAGAGACTTTAATCGGCCTCTGGGGTGTCGTTAATTGAATAAGTTCCCTATCTAACTCTGTGTGTTTCCTTCAGTTTCCTCAGACAGCGGCTTTCCTTATTAAAATGCTAGAGATTTCCTGGGCTGTTTTTGTAAGTCATGATAAATACTCAAATGAAAGGTGTCCGGTCTGATAAAATGGAATTCTGAATTCTAGGCTTCACTCTGGCAAGGTCTGGTGTCTTGGCAAGCGATCTTCACAGTAGTTTTGACTGACTGAAGCGCCATGTTATATTCACTGCCTACCCACGCATTTGTTGTTATGAAGCTTAAATGATCAGCCAATCTGATTTGAATATTTTGCTTGACTCAGCTAATGCAAAATTTCAAACAATTCTTTTCTAAAAATGGGCTGTAAACATCCGATTGCTGGGCAGGTGAGCTCCCAGATATATCAGTAACCTAAGACGACAATGTGTGTAAGATGCAACAAATTATTGCTTTCGCTAAAGTAAAGTCTTATCAGTTGCTTGATGTGGTGATATTACAGTGATACAACGTTAAAATATCTCCAATTATAAAGATAACGGGTAAAATAACACGTAGGGATAAAAATATAGGCAAGATATGCCGAGGCTTCTTCACCTACGCCAGCGCTTTCTACCGCCATTGAAACTAACTAGTTGGGACATGCAGACTAATCGGTTTACCCGTTTAGACGGGAGGGAAACGGAGATAAAAGAAAAAATATGACGGAACACGTGTTTGAACCTAAAAGGCAAAAAGACGCAATTTGTAGTTTAAAGGAAAAAAATTCACGCCACTAGTTGACACAATGTAAGGAATTGGTAGAAAAACGACCTTAGCTCTTGTTAGAAACAGTCGTATCTTGGACGTTTTACGGTACTTGGTTGTTTTATTTGAATATAGCGGCAAACGCGTGGACGAAGGTTCAAAAACAAATTTCAAAAACTAACCTTGAGAAAAGTAGGGTTTTCTTTAATAATAAAGTTATGAAAATAAAACCTAGCTAGTTTGATAGCCCATCTTGAGCAGAGAAATAATATACTTTTAATTATACAGACGGACAGGTAACACGGAAGATATTGACGAAAGACCGTATTGTTCCAATCAGACTAGCGAACAGTTTTTTGTGCATATTTTCACTAACGTTACATTTTGGCGTCCTTGAGCCCTAAAAATGCAAAAATCAAACTGCAATGAACTAGAGGGGAAAGTCGGAGGATAGTAGCTAAAAATAACTTAGGGGGGCAGGTTTGTGCAGTTTTTGCATGTAGTTAGTCCAAAAAAAAACCAAGTCTATTTTTGTGAAAAGCCAAGTAGAGACAGACGGACCAACAGAAAATAATACACACTTGACTGAGATTTGACTGAAATTTGACTTTTGGTTTGAATATTTGAAAAAAAGTTAGAGGGGAAGTTCGTTGATTGGACAGAAGTATTTATATTAGTGAATGAGAGATGCACACTTGTACCATTTGATATAAGACTGTCCATTAACACAGTTCTTGACTGCTAGAGGTGATTTCCCGGAATAAATAAATAAAAATCAGTGGGACGCTGATAATTCAATTGATGTTTTTTTAGTGAAGAAGGTGAAGCGTGTTTTGGGGACAGTCACTCACAGTAGCGTACACACCAAGTCATGGAATGGTGTAACGTCTGATGATTTTTTTATCCATGGTTTATTACAATTATAACATCACGTAGATCTAGACGAATACAGTTACATCGAAACATGAATCTTCATAATGCAGTTAACATACGGCCCATACACATCCTGGCCTACAAAATCTCTACTCCTCACATCGGTGCACAAATACTGCATCTACGGCAGATATATAATAATCAAGGCCTACCAAATCTCTATACTTCACATCAGTGCACAAATACTGCATCTACGGCAGATATATAATAATCAAGGCCTACAAAATCTCTATACTTCACATCAGTGCACAAATACTGCATTTACGGCAGATATATAATAATCAAGGCCTACCAAATCTCTATACTTCACATCAGTGCACAAATACTGCATTTACGGCAGATATATAATAATCAAGGCCTACCAAATCTCTATACTTCACATCAGTGCACAAATACTGCATCTATGGCAGATATATAATAATCAAGGCCTACCAAATCTCTATACTTCACATCAGTGCACAAATACTGCATCTATGGCAGATATATAATAATCAAGGCCTACCAAATCTCTATACTTCACATCAGTGCACAAATACTGCATCTACGGCAGATATATAATAATCAAGGCCTACAAAATCTCTATACTTCACATCAGTGCACAAATACTGCATCTACGGCAGATATATAATAATCAAGGCCTACAAAATCTCTATACTTCACATCAGTGCACAAATACTGCATCTACGGCAGATATATAATAATCAAGGCCTACCAAATCTCTATACTTCACATCAGTGCACAAATACTGCATCTACGGCAGATATATAATAATCAAGGCCTACAAAATCTCTATACTTCACATCAGTGCACAAAGACTGCATCTACGGCAGATATATAATAATCAAGGCCTACAAAATCTCTATACTTCACATCAGTGCACAAATACTGCATCTACGGCAGATATATAATAATCGAGGCCTACAAAATCTCTATAGCCCTGCGCAGGCATACATTATCCAAAAAACACCTTAGGGCTGACCACCTCAGTCAAAAACCCTGCACACACTGAACCCACGGGAACACACCCCGTTCACACAGTCACGAGAATCTACTGTTCTCTTAACACTGCTCTCAAAAATCCCTGCGGACACTAGCCGCGAGAGCTATTCACACATCACTTAAAACCAGTACAGAAACAGTTCATTATGACCAGAGTTCACCTGCTATCTGACATACTGTCTTCCACGAAACTAAGAGGAGATATCTTTAAACAAATCCATACCAATCTGTAAGCAAGTACTCTAACCCAAAATTAACTCTACTCAACACGTATTTCCCAAGATCATTTCCCTTTCATCACATCTGCACTTATCAGTTTGCCGCACTCCCAGGGAAAAAAAATGATTATATCATTTTTTTTTTTGGTTGAAAATTAACTCCCAAAAATTTAACGGTCAATGAAGTTATATCAGATACCTCTTAAATTAATTCCCAAAAATTTTTTAAAAAATTAATGAAGTTCTATCAATTACCTACAAAAATATACCTATGACAAGAGAACATAGCACATCTACAAAAATATCATCAATAAATGTAAGATAACGACTAAATCATCCAACATAATCATTCAAGCATACCAAAATAAAAATTAATCTAATACAAACGCAAATTAAGTATACATAGTACAAACTAAACAGAAAATAAACTATCGTAAGCGAAAAGACAAAATATGAAATGGGAATATGATAAGCATCAAATAGAATCATAAGATGACAATGAAGACAACAATTCCATACATGTAAAACAAATAGAATTATAAGAACAAATTACATTATCTAAAGTCATATAATTAACTTAACACTACAAAGAATGAAAGTATAAATAGCGTAACACGAAAAAAGTATACTAGAAGTATGAATGACATCAAAGATGAAACACGGAAGCATAAACAAAATATCAGACAATACTGAAAAGACAACAGAAAAGATGTAAAGAAATGACGAATAGTCAACAAAGAGAGATGACAGTAAAGATGCAAAAGTGAAGAAAGTTGGTAACAACACCTAACAATAACTATCCAAATATAACAACGTATTGTAAAATACAAAAATGCTAAAGTATATTTATATA
>JAMPIV010016459.1:0-143178 GCA_024509875.1 Oreohelix idahoensis
GTTAAATTGGGGAGGGACTTCAGAATGTTTGATTCGGCGCTAGAAACACGGTTTGTTCTTTGCCTTTATTCATTCTGATGTTGAGTGTCTTTGCCTGCCCCGCGTCCCTGGGTGTTACTATGGCTCCCTCCCGAACTACAACCCACTACAAACTTTTACACCCTATGCACCCACCCATCTCTCAACATACCCTTGCCACTGGGTCGAATCGTATGGAGAAGGGTGATCTGTCTCCTGTACTAATTGCTGATTCCTTACTGATATGGGCTCAGGGGTTGCTTACATTGAGCGTCATGACCTCAGACTTCTTTAAGTTGATATTAAAGCCAACCTGCTGGCTAAACTTAAGTCTATCCGTTTTTTCCTGGATGTGTTGATGTGAATGTGCTAGTAGTGCAATGTCATCTGCATATTCCAGATCTTCCAATGTAGAAAATGTTGTCCATCTTATTCCTCTTGGACTGCCCTTCTGTTTGTCTGGCGCATCACCCAGTCTATGACTGTTAAAAAATAGAGTTGGTTTGATAAGGGCATCCCTGTCGTACTCCTGTCTTCACCTCAAAGGTTAGGTTGCTCTGCCCAACACTACACGTAAAGTTGGCATAGAGGCTTTTTATGATTGACCACTATGCAGCTTGGAATTCCATAAGCCCTCAGTATTTTCCATAAACTGTCCCTATGTATGCTGTCAAAAGCCTTTTCAAAATCAACGAAATTAATGTAAAGCTGTCTTTGCCATTCTGAGCACTGCTCCTATAATGTTCTCCTGAGAGTGAATATATGATCTAACACATCTCCTGTTCTTTCTAAATCCTGCTTGAATTTCTTTCCCTCAGTTTGTGGTCTACTGCCTTTGAAATTCTCTGTATAATTATCCAGCCTAGTATTTTGCTGGAACTGAGAGAAGAGTGATTCCTCTCCAATTATTGCAGTCTGCAAGATCTCCCTTCTTGGGCAATTTGACAATTATTCCTTTGTTCCACTCTGATGGTGTTGTCCCCGTTTTCCAGACTTGTGCAAAATAGTGGTTCTAATAGTTTCTGCTGCTCTGCTAGCTCAGGGTCTGTCTTAAATAGCTCTGCATTTAAGTTATCATGGCCCGGAGCTTTGCCGTTCTTTTAACCCTTTGATTGCTGTGATGATTATTTCTCCTTTTGCGTGGAATGTCTGTATTCACATCTAAGATCGCTTTTTCAGCCTTCAGGAACATTCAATTGTGTCCTCTGGTGGTACCTTGTTCAGAGTTTCTCTGAAGTGCTCTGCCCATCTTGTTTCCTGTCCCTCTGCTGTCGTGATGAGATTACCTTGCTTATCTCTTACTAATGTAATATTGTTTGCACCTCGTTTTCCGCTGATGAATTTGTAAATTTAGTTTTTTTTGTATATACTGTGCTTTGTTCATTTCTGCAGTGTGCTGCCATAGGCCTCTGCTCCTTCTGCCTGTCTTGCAAGATCGTCTAGGAAATTCCTTTTGTTGGCTCGGGTTTGGCGGTTAAATTCCTTGTGCAACTGCCTGTACTGTTCGCTATATAGTTGCTTAAACCGGGGGGTCTTCGCTTCTGTTTTCTTTCTTTTCTTTTTCTGTCTCATCGGTATGGTGTTTAATGTTTCTGGTGGTTGTTATCCAGTCTTGCTTCTTCCTTTCCTGGAATCCCAAGCATGATTTGCTGCTTTCTTTGTATATTGTTGAAATGGTGTTGAAATTCTGGTCTATATCATCAGTCAATGTCTTTTCCTGACTTTTGGCAAATTGATATCGTTTCTTTATTTCGGCCGCAAAAGCTTTTCTGGTAAGGGAGTCCTTCAATTTGCTGATGTCAAACCTTTTCTGTGTAGTTACAGTTGGTGCAGCCCTTCTTAGTTTCACTTTCAGTTTTGCTACTACTAAATGGTGATCACTTCTCACATCTGCACCTCTTCTTACCTTCACATCTTGCAATGCATGTTTCCATCTACCGTTAACCATGATGTGGTCTATCTGGTTTCTGTCCCGACCATTTGGTGATTCCCACGTTAATTTGTGAATTTCCCTATGTGGGAAGAGTGTTCCTCCAATAACCAGGTTGTTAATGCTACAGAAACTTATTAGTTTATCCCCATTTTCGTTTGCTGTTCCGCTGCCGCATTTCCCCATTGTTCTTTCATTGTATGTATTGTGTGTACCGACTTTCGCATTGAGGTCTCCCATTACTATAACAAGATCATATCTAGGTGTATCTTCCATTTCTTTCTGCAGTTGTTGATATAATTCATCCTTGACCTCCTCTTCGCTATCATTCGTTGGTGCGTAGCATTGTATTATTGTAGTGTTGGTGAATCTCCCTCTCAATCTTAATCTTATCAGTCTGTTGTTGATGGGTTTCCATTCCAGTAATGTCCTTTCTATTCCTTTCTGTAGAATAATGGCTACGCCTTCATTGTGCTGTCCATCCTCTCTTCCAGAGTAAAGTACTGTTTCTCCTGTTGCTGTTTTAACTTTTCCTGCCCCTGTCCATCTGCTCTCGCTTATCCCTAGAATGTGTAACCTATAGTTTCTCATTTCTGCCGTGACCTGTCTTAGTTTACCTGTCTCGTACATTGTCCTGACATTCCAAAAACCTATTCTTGTATCCTGTTTTGCGGTCAGGACATCCGTTTCATGTCAGTGGCTTCCTTTCGGCTTTCACCACTGACAGTCATACGAGCCACAGACTCCGAATGTCCATCCCGCAGCAAAGTTTGTTCATTTATTGTTGTTTCCGTAACTTCATTGTTTTTTTTTACACAGACAGGGGTGTCAGCCCTGTGCTAAAACCCCCAACCTGGAGGACCAGGGTACCAGCTTTTGTCTGACCCCTACCCACACAGACCAGTCCAGCTTGGTTGAACCTACCAGGAGTAAAACTCCCACTGGCATAGCTCTGGGGATTGTCAGGGTACGCAAGCTGCCATACCGCTACAAGGTATAGGTACCATTGATGGCAGATCTACACCTTTAATGAAGGGAAATTCTCTTGTAATGTTATCATTTATACTGCACTTACGTTTCGGCCTTATGCGGATGAAAAACGATAAAAATACTGTATAATAATGCTAATACGCATTAAATCATATGGTAGATGCTCACTGAACACTGTTTTGGTCGACTTTCGAATTTTTGTTCGAGATTCAAACCGAGGGTCCACTGTAACCGGAAATTGATAAAGTAACACTACTAAAACATGGAATAAAATCCGTTACCCAAAGATTTTTTTTTTTTCAGGAAGGACCCTTAAAAAGCGGGACATTTGGAATAAATTCGGGACACCGGGACATTTGATCAAAAAACGGGACTGTCCCTTGATAAACGGGACGAATGGGAACCCTAATATATATATATATATATATATATATGAGCGTCCGATTGACAGAGTTGTTACAGTGCTGGTCTCTCGTGACTAAGGTGATGGGTTCGATTCATGGTATCATCGCACTCCAGTCTACCCAGCTGTAAATGGATACCTGACTTTGCTCTTGAGTTAGGGAAGGAAAAGTATCGAGGAAGGGAACTGGTCACCACCCCCCCTCCCCACCTCTTGAAGCTGGACCTGGTATAGTCAAGTCTCTAACACTTCATTCTCCTACGGCAGTATCTGCTATGGGACTATCTTGACCTTTTTATATATATGTGCTCTTTAATCATTATAATCCCAGTGTTTTATACATATATTTATATCACACTTTGATTATAATTATTAAAGAGAGTCAGAGGTAAACCAAAAAAAAAAAAAAAAAAAACACACACACACACAGACAAGATAACTAGATACAGAACTGAAAAAGAAGAGGAATTCGTGGAAAGACCTCGCGCGAAAGGCATCTGACAGGAGGATTTGGCATGCGTTTGTTGAGGGCCTATGCTCCTTGGGGAGCTAACAGGTAGCTTTAAAATATTTCTGTATGTTTTAAAGTCAATACATGTAATTATCTTGCAAACAAATTAATTATATTTATTTATTAATTTTGTAACGTTGTGATTATAATTATTTACAATCGTGACCACCGGAGGAACATCATTTGTGCTATTCGTATTTCGTACGAATGTTTCCTTACTTGTAAACTCCGGTACCAAGTACAAAGTAAACGAAAAGTTACAATAGGACATCGGTGGGGCTAAAGGTGAACATTAATGTCTGTGTATTTGGTGGTAACTTTGATTTGCCACATTTACAATGATTTGATAGATGTGATGCCACTTTCCGGTATCAGCAGCTACTCATCTTATTTGGAATTGAAAACACTATAGATCCTAATTATAGCCCATCAGAGGTTGAACAGATATTTCTCGTCACCAGAATTTAAAAAAATAATAAAATAGGGAACTTTGGGACCCAAAGATGCAGCAATAGAGAATGCAGTCAGCAACCCATAGCTAGACTGCTTGCATCAGGGTCAGCTAACCAGAGCTTACCAAGATCGTACTCCACCTCCATGTGGTGGTCCTGGAAACAGGCTGCATCACTGCAGTCTGGCTGAGAGAGTAGGGATCAAAGTGAGGAGGCAAACTCGGTCCCAAAAATGATGTGCTGAAGTCAGATGTGTCAGCCAAAAGGTGCAGATATCGCAGCTTTTCTGTAAATGGACACAACGCAACCAACGTCCTTTTCAGGATGAATGAGGAAGAAGAAGAAGGGAACTTAAAAATTCCCATAAAAAAAGTAATTAGGCTGCCTACTCAGACTATAATTAAGAATAGTTTATTTTAGTATAGAAGAATTTTAATGTGCAGAATGTCTACAATAAAATAATATGAAAAACAGAGAATAGCAATATTATATTATTTACAGGATTGCAATTCACCCATATCAGTAGAAGAGGCATTGAGAATAGACAGACTTAGAGAACTGCATGATATAGTAAAGCAGTATGCAACCAGAACCAAAAACAAAAATTAATATGTGTCACGAGAGGTTCCTTAATTTATTAAGAATAAGACAACAAGGTGTATCACGTGATACTAGGATCGTTGCCAGAGAAGAGTCTGGTCTTATAAGAAATACCCCATTCTCAGAAAAGAGCAATGGTGTATAGAGTTCATAGGTTTTGTATAGAGTTCATAGGTGTAAAGTCAGGCTGTAAAGAATTTCTGGCTGAGATAGTAATATTCAGTACCAGAATCCTATGGTGCCACTCTCGGATTTATACCTATGGGCTGTTATAGTATCTAGGGGAATTAATTAAATTCAAAGTAAAAAAAATTCAAAGCTGACATAAAGTAATCAAAACAGTGCACTACAATTTCTTAATTTTATTTATGTACAGTCATCTGTTTAGTTTTGTTTGTGTAAACACAAATCCTAAAAAATAAACACACTGATGATGTTGCATGTATCTACACCAAATAAAAGTCAATATCTAAAAATAAAGTCTTTTCCTTGTTAAGGCTCCCTTGTTAAGAAATGGATGGGTTTGAAAAAATGGTTGAAAAAAATGGTTTTTTTCAAATCCATCCATTGCCCACGTCTTACTGCAGTTCCCCTCAACTTCCTTGTTAAGAAACTAGTCTAGTTCAACTAATCCTCTGGAACCAATGTTAATGATGGTACTTGAATTTATCTTTGGTATTAGGGGAGTAGATATTGACAACTGTCACAATGACTTCACTGTTACTGATATCACAATATTTCTAGGTTATTTAGCTTTTGAAACCTGTCATTCTGACTAAAGTCTAAAATGTTTCCAGACTAATTTAATCATCACTGTTTTCATCACTACTACTATGACCGGGTGTGGTACGCCAATGCTCTGCGAGTCAGTCTTGTCTAATGAGACTTAACTTCTTCGCTTCCACCTTTTATCTTCAAGCAGGAGTATAAGATGGAGAAACCCAACACTGAGGGTCCCCACTCTTCAAACTGATGTAGGTACGGGGTGCTTGTTCAAATCCTACACCGCTAGGTACAACACCAATGTTTGTCTCTGCTAACAAGATGAGTGACAGGATACCTCTGACCTGAAATGTAATAGGTCCTACATAGCATCTGGCTCTAAAATCCTCATACCCAGATTGTAGATTAGTGAGGCAGTTCAGAATAAGTGATGGTAACACAGGAAAGGTAGACTCAGTCAGTGACAAATAGGTTTATGCAATAATATAACACAACATTACAACACACACGTTCCTAATATGTCCACGATTGACATCACCAAAACTGCATAAGCCTTATGGTGAGTGTTGAGTGTTTACTCAAACAATATATTAAATTACTATTTTTCCTCTTTTACTTATTCCTGATAGTATTGTCCAGTCCAGCAATCAGAAAAGGCTTTAAAAGCTTCTGAAACTAACAACCTCCATTCCGTCCAACCTTAGCTTTAATGCCGAACATAATTTATACAACACAAAGCAGCTTTCCATTTACGAATAACACAATGAGATTTTACACACAAAATCCATTCCATTACCCACTAGTAATTAATATTATACATATTATGACTTAATTCTCTTACCCACAATCTCAGATTCAACAGGCTTTTAATAAACTCATGCAGTCTGCTTCACTGGCAAATGGCGAAGGAGCTCTGTGGTAAAATCTGATTTCTGTCCTCTGACGAATTTGTTTCTGGCGGTTCAAGAGAAATCTCCCAGATTTGTTTCCCTTTTTATTACAGATAGCGGGCAAATGGAAGACAAGCAATTCTATTGGTTGCCCAGTTCAGCTTGTGTTTACCAAAATTTCTGTAAAACCACCGTTTTCACCCCCATCTGTCAATCCTACAAAACTTTGATAATTTATTCTTCTGGGGTTTCCCAACCGATTCATTCCATCCAGGTCTTGTTTAAACTGGCCGATTGGGCGCTACAATTTTAACAAGCTAACCTTTTTCTTCCTCCCTTGTAGCGTTTGCAATCACAGTTGAAACCGGTGAAAACAGCCTTCGCTCTAAGTTATTACTGCATGTAATCACTCATAACTCCGGTGTCCATGCTTCTACAACTAAAATCCATGTATCTAATGAAAGCTTATGATTCCTGTTATCTTACTGTGCTCACTGTTCCGAGGGACATACCCTATCCTTTGGCCTGAAGTCCAAATACACATTCACATTTGCACGAATTCCATCTCGCAATCCTGCAGCCTAAAGTTCCAGCTACGGGTTTTCAGCTCGTGCAGCGATTGGTCGAAACATTTGTTGACATATTTTGATATAGGTAGGCCAGGTAGGCTCTCGTTAATTGCCATTAGATATTGGTTCAGGACTACACTACATTATGTAAGGATTACTGAGTGTGTAGGGGGAAATTGAATATGTAATAAGGTTGTCATAATACATATTGATAATAACTAATAAATAGTGAACCAGGTTTCATCCCAAATACCACAGACTTCACCTCCTCCTAATTTTTTTACATGCACAACAAATGTCTTCTTCTTTGATCTTTAGCCGCCGACCATCAAAGCAGTCAGTGGCCATCACGCCAAGTGGCGTCTTGTAGGGCAACAACAAATTGATTCCACTTTGCTCGATTTGCATCCATCCTTCATACAGTGCCCCAACTCTAGTTCATTCTTTACATCTCAGCCTCCACAGTCCTTCACCAAGTTTTTTTTGGTCAGCCTCTCTTTCGTTTTCCTTCAGGGTCCAAAGCATAGCTGTTCTTGTGATGGCATCGGGGTCTCTTCTGAGGAAATGGCCAACCCAGCTCCAGTGTCTGCCAGCTATGATTGTGTGCATGCCCTCTTGCTTGCTCCGAGTAAGCAAATCTTGGTTGGTTATGGTATTTGGCCAAAAGATTCGGTGAATTTTTCTTAGGCATGTTGTGTGAAAAGAGGACAATTTTGACATTTCCTTCTCTGTAACTCTCCAGCATTCCGCACCATAGAGAAGCACAGAAAGCACACAGCTCTGATATAATCTTGTGCTTGTGCTGTATTGAGAGGACTTCCAGATGTTGTTTAGACTAAAAAAGGCTGTTCTTGCTTTATTCGTTCTGTTGTTGATGTCTTTGCTTGCCCCGCCATTTGGTGTTACTATGCATCCTAGGTATGTGCAGGTGTCTGTCTGTACCAGTTGCTGATTCCTTACTGATGTGGGCTCAGCGTTGCTCACATTGACCGTCATGTCCTCTGAATTCTTTAAATTGATGTTCAAGCCCACCTGCTGGCTGTACTTATTAAGTCTATCCATTTTTTCCTGGATGTGTTGATGTGAATGTGCTAGTAGTGCAATGTCATCTGCATATTCCAGATCTTCCAATGTAGAAAATATAGACCATCTTATTCCTCTTGGACTGCCCTCTGTTGTCTGGCGCATTACCCAGTCTATGACTGTTATAAATAGAGTGGTTGATAAGGGGCATCCCTGTTGTACTCCTGTCTTCACCTCAAAGGTTAGGTTGCTCTGCCCAACACTACATGTAAAGTTGGCATAGAGGCTTTTTATGATTGACACTATGCAGCTTGGAATTCCATAAGCCCTCAGTATTTTCCATAAACCGTCCCTGTGTATGCTGTCAAAAGCCTTTCAAAATTGACGAAATTAATGTACAGCTGTCTTTGCCATTCTGAGCACTGCTCTATAATGTTCCTGAGAGTAAATATATGATCTACACATCTTCTGTTCTGTCTAAATGTAGCCTACATTAACTCTTTGATCACAAAATTTTTACTTACACTGTGCCTCAATTTTGTGTGTGTGTGTTTTGTTTCCCAAAGAATTCTAAACAGCAGAATATACCATGTTTTTGTGTAAATTGTTTATGTGAACATGCACTTATTATATATTAAACTGATGGGAAATTGATACAGAGTCAAGATGTGCAGTGTTTCACCATTAGTATTTAATACAAGCATAATTGGAATTTATAAAAACTCAATGCATGTAGTCAAAAACACACCAACAATGTTAACAGTAGAATATGAACTTAATGAAGGCAGTTTATTGTTGCAATCAATGAAACTTGCTTTCCTAGTCTTGGAACATCAAGGTAATTCATATATGGCCATACCTACAGCACAGTCTGGATAAGTAGAAATTACTAGGACCACCTAAACAAATCTGCTTATCAGGAGTTTGCTCAGAGCTGGACATTTTGCAATCAGAATAAAAGAAAGTAAAAAGTATTTATTTGTACCCTTTATTTACAACTGTTTCATCATTTGAGTTGCATTTTTCCACTTTTTCCACTTTTCAAAAGCAAATTAAAAGCATAAAGTATAGCATCATGTCCTTTGTTTGTACCTTAGATGCAAATACCAGAACATTTAAAACTACATATTTCATAATGAAACACGGTGACAAACGAAAATCACAAAATATTGCTATTGGAAGCTGTGCTGGTGTAATGGTTACCACATTGCACTGGCAATCAGGTGTTCAATGTTCAAGCCCAGGCATAGGCATTTGAAGAAGGTTCACCAACTGGGATTTTGACTGAATAACCTGAACAGCTCCTGAGATAAACCCTTTGTGGATGGGAAAGAATGAAGCTCCTTACCTGGTTGGGAGGAAAGTCTACAGGTTACCCAGCCTCGCAATGATACGTCATTGGGTCGAAGGGCTGATAGCCCAAGTGCTGCTGGTTACAAAAAAAAAATAATAATAATAATTTAAAAACAAGTCAAGTATAATTATATCACATAAATATTTTGACAATTGTTTGTTGTTTTAAAAGTGTATCTTTAGCTTTGTCTTTCACCTGTGACTAGTCATTAACTGTAGCTTTAGATCAAGTTCTATTGGTTTTTCAATGGCCAGGCAATACCCACTCATCAGCTAAATGTAACATTCCTCATCTCTTCTATCATTTGATAATGAATTATGACTATCAACTCAATTCTCTTAATTGTCGACTATGTTTTTCAGTAAATATGACACATTCATTTTCTCAGGAGACTTAGAATTTGTAGATACTTGACTTGTCACATTTCTGTGGTAATTTAAAGAAAACCATAATCATGTGATTCATCACAAAACTTACTTACTTACTTACTTAGTCGTTCCCCTTCTACCGTGAGGTGTAGAGGTTTGGAAGAGAGAGCGCCAGACCATTCTATCAGCTGTCTTCTTCCTGGCCTGGTTCCATTCTAGTCCTCGGTCCTTCAAAGATTGTCTAATGTTGTCCTCCCAGCGGACTCTGGGTCGTCCTGGAGGTCTGGATCCCTGGCTCTTTGTTTCCCATGCTTGTCTTGGTAGCCGATCTTCTCCCATTCTGCAGACATGGCCAAACCATCTTAGTTGGGACTGTTCTATTTGGGTCTGCAGCGGATGGGATTTTAGGCCTTGACGGATCGTCTGGTTGTGGACCATGTCTCTTCTTGTTACTTCAACCACTTTCCTCAGAAGAGACACAAAACTATAATAAAAATGCCAAAGCATGTATACATGCTGTTTAACTTCACTCTGATTGCTAAAACAGTAACAGAAGTCACTTTATGGTTTTAAAATATAGACTAGATCAGCAGCAGGCAACCTATGTGATGTGAGGATCTACTTTAGAAACACTGAGCTCTCTAAAGATCTGCCTTGATACAATCATATCTGTTTCAGGTTCCAGAGTATTAAAAATGTTGAAGAAGTGCAGCATATAAGTTATTTGCATCTCTGCAGCATAACCCTCTTACTGCAATTCTTTCAACAAGGCATTGAAAAATTGAAACTAAATTATATTTTACCAAATGATAACGTCACTTCAAATAAAGGATCCCATTCTTATCTCATGCAGTTCATTAATAAAGTGAATTTTAATAAGGCTTCTCATAGGATATCAATGGAAACACAGAATAAGTACCTTTAATCCTGGGGATATCACACTTTTAAATACCTTTGAGAAAGAGTAAGTCCTTAGTTTGCTATCATTTTTTTAAAAATTTCTATCATGTTAAGATCTACCAAATCATCCCCTGTGATCTCCTTTATTTTTAAGTTTGGAGATAACTTTGAGGATTAGGGTATGTTCACTGCTGGTGTGAAATGCATTAAACAGATGTGGGGATAGGGGAAGATAGTAACTGTGGGTCACAGAAATATTGAAAGTGAAAAAGAAAAGGAGAGAATGAAGTAATGGAAAATGATAAAAGTATTTATTTTAAAAAAGCATATTTGTTTATGGTTAATGGAGTTGCATTAGGCCCCACCTTTTGACAGTGATTATTGCTGTGAAGTAAGGCTGCTTAGATATTGGTGTAAATATATGTAGTATGTCTTCATAGTCTTAAAATGATACCCATCATCTGCTATATTTCATTGCCTTCAGGTTGAAAGAAATATGGAATCTAATGTCACACGTCTAATTACAGAAATGAAGCAGGAAACAGACTATGAGGTATGTCAAATATTTCTGCCCCATGTAATTCCCCTGGGTCTCTGAAGAGACAAAGAAAGAATATGCCTACTGCACTCTTGAGCGTGTCATACAAAGTGACTTGTGGGGTTGTGGGTGGGGCTGGTTACCTCATTATGTTGAACAAATTGTCACAGACTCCACTGCTGCAAGTGTATGTGAATGTTTGGTGCAGGCTTCTAACAAGTGGTCCAGCTGTAATGGTGGCTGTATGCTCTGTTAGGAACACAAAAAGAAGATGAATGAAAATATTGACATTTGGAAGCTTTCAAGGCTGCATTCTTCTTCTTTGATCCTTAGCCGCCGACTGTCAAAGCAGTCAGTGGCCATCATGCCTGGTGGCGTCTTGTAGGGCAACAACAAATTGATTCCTCTTTGCTTGGTCGGTGGCCATCCTCTGTACAGTGCCCCAACTCTGGTTCATTCTTTGCATCTCAGCCTCCACAGTCCTCCGCAGGTTATTTTTGTTTAGCCTCTCTTTCACTTTCCTTCAGGGGTCCATAGCATAGCTGTTCTTGTGATGGCATCAGGGTCTCTTCTGAGGACATGGCCAACCCAACTCCAGCATCTGCCAGCTATGATGGAATGCATGTCCTCTTGCTTCCTCCGAATAAGCAGATCTTGGTTGGTGATGGTATTCGGCCAAAAGATTGAGAGAATTTTTCTTAGGCGGGTTGTGTGAAAAGAGGACAACTTTGTTATTTCTTTCTCTTTTACTCTCCAGCATTCTGCACCATAGAGAAGAACGGAAAGCACACATATCTGATATAATCTTAATTTTGTGCCTGTGCTGTACAGAGAATACTTCCAAATGTTGTTTAGACTATAAAGGTGTGCATGGTATAGTGTTAAATTTTTGAGAGAAAAAAAAGAATGTTTTTGCAATTTGCTGGACATGTAAAGAAATGATTTTGAACAATTTTACGTGATCATTTTCATAATTTATCTTGATCTATACTGGGAATTTGTTCACTCTGAAGTCTTAGTTAAGCCTAATTATATGTATTTACTTAACAACTAAAGTTTGTGACTTGTAGGAAACCAAGTTTTTTTAAAAATCAGGCACCAAAGAATATTAAAACAAATGTCCCAATTGTAATTGTAGGAGAAAAGCAGGATTTAAGTTACTGGTTTTTTAATTTTACTAGTCAAATAATGGAAGCTAACAGGTTCCCATTAAAACTAGGGGTGGGCGGCATTTGCAAGTCTAAAATATATTTTAAACTTTATGACTTGACAGCTGGCATGGTTGAGGTGCCTTACAACTTCCCCTCCCTACTGTCATTCAAGTTAGACTATTTTCAGTCAAAAGTTTACAAAGATTCTTACCACACAAATCAATCAAAGGAAGGGGAATAAAATCTTCTTGAACAGTTATGAACTGAATCAGCTTCTACAGAAGAGAACAATTATGTTAAAGAGGGTTTTGGTGGAACTACCTCATCTGTTATGGAGCATCTAGAGCTACAAGTAATACCTGACCATCTTTGAGGGAGAAGAAATTCCCACAAAACATTGTTATTGTTATAAAGAATTGACATCATTGCACTCCGGGCAAACCCATAGGTGCTCAGTCTCCATCAGTATATGTTGAATGTGAATGCTAACTGTTCCTGTAGCTCACTGGTTGTAAACACAATGGATGCATCTTCTCATACGTCCATCTCTACTAGCTTTACGTTTGATGCCAAATTCCAACAGTCTTAACCTTGATGATTCATCTTTTGCAGTGTCATTCTCCAACAGGCAATCATTAATTGCTCTCAGTATATCTCCCTTATCCATATCTAATGTCCCCACTATGGGTGCTCTTGATGCTAGTTGGTCACCTCTTTCATTACCACATACACTAGCATGACCAGGACAGTATATCCACACCAGCTCTTGGAGACTGGAAGCTTCTATGAATGTTTTCCATTCATGACCCAACCAACGACTTTGAACCTTTCGAAGCATGGACTGAGAGTCAGACACAATGATAGCCTTTGTTAATGAAGTTTCAGTTATCCACCTTAAGGCTGCAGTAAAAGCATTGACCTCCATTCTCATGCTGGAAATTGTTATCTTGTAAGCCCTGCTATGTTCAAACCAGTACACTAGCAGAGAAGCCCTAAACCAGATTTCTCACCCCAGATTACAGACCAATTGGTATAGACAATGGCATCAAGAAAAAACATAAAAAAAGATATCTGATCAAGTTAACCTAGATGAAATTTACATGAGTTCACAAATTACAGAGGAATGATGTTTACGTCAAATACCAGCAGAAGGAAGGAAGGTTATCTGGTCAAGCTGCTTAAGATTTACAAGAGCACACAAATTACATAGGAACAATATTACTATCAGTTCCATGAAAAATATTAAACAGGATCATCATTGAGAGATTAAAAGAATCCATAGATAAACAGCTGAGAGATAAACAAATAGGTTTTAAGCAAAACAGATCCTGTACAGACCAGACTGCCACATTGAGAATAATAGTGGAACAAAGTCTGAAATGAAACTTGCCTCTTTACATAGATTTTTGTGGACTATGAAGATGCACTTGACAGGGTGGACAGATAATCACTTCAGAAATTAGTGAGACATTATAGAGTCCCCCTGAAGATCATTAACTTAATAAAGAAAACATGAAGACACAATGTGCAGAGCTCTTCATGGAGAAAGTTTGACAAAACTATTTGGGATAAGAGATGAAGTGTGACAGGGATGCTTCCTGTCACCATTTCTCTTCCTATTGGCTATAGATTGAATTATGAAAACATTGACCTCAACCAACAACTTTAGTCAACAGAAATGGTATCCAGTGACCAAACAACTTGACAATGTAGATTTATCAGGTGGCCTGGCTCTCCTGTCCCATAGCCATAATCAGATACAAGACAATGAAAGTGCTTGGTGTGAGTTTACAGCAAGAAGGTTTGAATATGCACAGGGAGAAAAGAAATACAATGATAATAAATGCAGCAAATGATAACAGTATTGCACTTGAAGAAATGCCCCTTCAAGATCATACATAAACCTTGGCAGCAATTTTTACCAAATGGGATGGACTGACAGTGATATCAAAATAAGAATACAAAATGCTAGAGGATCTTTCATTGCATTGGGAAATATGTGGAGAGCAAAAAAATCTTCAGTTCAATGTCAAGTCAGTATGGCATGACTCTGAAACCTGGAGAAAACAAAGATAACAACCAAAAAAGCTAGACTTTCATAAATGGGTGCTTGCATAGAATAGAATGATTGAAGTGGTATGACCAGATCACCTTGTGGAACGGATGACAAGAACCAAACAACTACCAGAGTTCAAGAGATGAGAAGAAGACACTAGAGATGGACACAGCACACATTGAGAAAACCTGTTGATAGCAATACCAGGCCAGTCCTTGTTCCATAGTCCCCAGGGAGAGAGAGGTAGAGGGAGACCAATGAGCACATGGAGAAGAGAACTGGAGACAGACATGAGGAAGACATAGTAGGATGTGAGCTGAAGGCACAAGAAAGGAAGACTTAGCATAAGTGTCGTAGATTTTTGATAGGAGATTTAAGACTTGGGTTGGTCCCTTCTGAATAGGTTGGAATGAGTGATAGTCACAGTGTGAGATAGAAATACAAAAATAGATTTCCACGAGTGAGGTGGTAGAATAGTGATAGAGGCTGTCTCTGAGAGCGGAAAATCTTCTCTCTCTCTCACCTATCTTCTACGACAGATCTAAAGTAGTCAGACAGTCTAACACATATACATTAAATATATATATATCCACTCACGTGCATGCACATTCAAGTGACAACAGGTAGACACACAGACGTGGGAAACTATAACAAACGATTATATAGATATTTAGAACGAGCTGACCAACAGGCTGATTAATTTAGTATTAAGTTTATTTATCATTTGTAAACTTACGTCACAACATATAAAATTACATCAAAAAGGCATATACACAAAGTCATAAGCAAATCAAGGAATGCTACAAGAACTGGTAGACCCACAGTGATATTCTTCCCTCAATGGATAGCCCACAGTCCCGTTAGGAGAAAGATGATAACACAAAGAGTCCCCGATACATATGATTAAGTCTAAGAGTTTTCCCTGTTTAAGGTATGAACAGACCTGATACTGTAAACTAGTTTAAGGAAAAATATTGTTAGCAACACAACCTTGCATGAAGAAAGTTATGACAGCAAATAGGTGTCAAAATACAGCGGTGAAATAACACTCAGACTTGCGTTCCCTCTTATTCATTCACCCGTGGCCACGTGTACACATTTATACTTACAGCTTTGATCGCTGCCTCTGGGAACATAATAAATTCTAGGACCTTCACACAGACCCGTAAATGCAGCCTCGACCAAGAAATCCCCAGTTCCAACAAGACGTACTGAATTCTCTGTCTCAGGGAACGATTCCTTGGGTGTTCTTATTTTTCGGATGTCTGTTTAGTCACATAAAATTTGTCCAGGCACGGAAGTTAGCAGAGCACAATGTCACTAGCTTTGGTTTCTAGATTTAAGGAATGTCAGATCGGTGTCTACTTTCAGGAAGGTACTATATTTGGTCACCACAATACTAGTCAAAAACTCTGTCGGAATGTTACTGATATTTTGCTTGCCACAACGGGCTGAACTGTACTGAAGTGTTATTCTGGAAGAATTAATTCTGGCGCGATAGGCCTCTTACTTCATTTAACTGTTAAAGTTTATGTAATGAAAGTGATTAGTTTCTTCACAAATAATGTTCACGTACTAGAACGCTGGCAAAGTTGGGTACCACAGTTTCACTATATAAAAATGGAAAGAACACATATCAAATAATTTACATATATGTACTCAATATAACTTACATTTTTAAACTGCAAGCGTACCGCTTGACTTATCATTTAAATTCCCGTGACGTAAGTTATATTTAAAAATCAGCAATCCTCATGAATTAGGAACACGTGCGTATTCCGTCACCATTCATGAGGCTTCTAGCATTTATACGTTAGTTTAGAAAATTTTGTTCTCGTCTGATTATTTAGCAGTAAAATTAACTTCATTATAGCTACATTGTTGTTTAAGCTAGAATTTATAATTTATTCTGCTCTCCACTGAAACACGTCACTAGAAAATAATACAGACTATATAAATTTGGCACTCTGCACAAAATCTAACTAGTGAAATATGAAATAAGCGACTTAACACTTTAAACACTTCACAAAATACTAGAATATAATATATAATATTTTACCTCACACAGAACTACAGGTAGTCGCACAACTTAAGAATTATATGCTTATATTTTTAAAAGTCTAGAAGTTCGACAAATTGTCGAAACAAACTGAGAACTTCGCTATACAGCTTATACTGTTCCGAGCAACCTGTCTACTGCGAATCTAGAGGACTGAATGAAAATAAAATTTAACATTCTGATTATATCTATTACCAGACAAAGAGGTAATCGTTTAATTTCACTAAACGAAATAATCCCCCTTTCCGTCTATATCACTTACGTAACTGTCATAAACTGCCACTTTCTGACCGAGAGGGCGCGTGTCAGTTGCAAATCTCAGACAACTTGTCTGCAATGCAGGGGCAGTTTTTGCACCTACGTTTAACAAACTGACCGAGAAATGTGCGTGTCAATTGCAAAGGTAGACAACTTGTCTGAAATGCAGGGCAGTTTTCACATTCAAGCTGACCATGGCCCACCATGAGTGTTGTGGCGGGTGAAAATGCAGACAAATTCGTCGCCTATATGTCTGGCGAAAACGAATATACACGGTGTATTTCGTCAATCTATTGCCAACTCGTCTGGTCCTACGTCTGAGTATGAACCATAATTGCACCTCTCGTCAAACTGCGCGAATGACATCTACGTAATCAAGTTTCTCATTTTGTCAGCGATGAAATGCGTTTCTAAATGAGAAACGAAACTAGCGAAAGTGAGAATGGCAAAATAGTAATGTATTTTAGTCGCAAACGAACGAATGCAAAAAAACACAGGAAAAAAAGGTAAGAGCAACAATAATTAGAGAACACGGGTGGAAGAAAAGAGGAGGAAAATATAGAAAATTCAATGAACATAACTCTCCATGACAATAAGTTTGTTGAAGGTCTATGCTTCTTGGACAGCTGAAGTATGATGATGATGAATGTTACTATCAGTGTCAGGGAAAATCTTTAACTGGATCATGATAAATGTTACTATCAGTGTCTGGGAAAATCTTTAATTGGATCGTGATGAATGTTACTATCAGTGTCATTGACAATCTTTAACTGGATCATGATGAATGTTACTATCAGTGTCAGGGAAAATCTTTAACTGGATCATGATGAATGTTACTATCAGTGTCAGGGAAAATCTTTAACTGGATCATGATGAATGTTACTATCAGTGTCAGGGAAAATCTTTAACTGAATCATGATGAATGTTACTATCAGTGTCAGGGAAAATCTTTTACTGGATCATGATGAATGTTACTATCAGTGTCAGGGACAATCTTTAACTGGATCATTATGAATGTTACTATCAGTGTCAGGGACAATCTTTAACTGGATCATGATGAATGTTACTATCAGTGTCAGGGAAAATCTTTAACTGGATCATGATGAATGTTACTATCAGTGTCAGAGAAAATCTTTAACTGAATCATGCTTGAGAGATTAAGAGTCCATAGGGTTAGTCTAGAATTATCATTCCTCTTTTGTTTTTCTTTCTGTTATTTTTATTTCCTTCATCACCTAAAGATCTACTGAGTCATCGCCTGTCATCTACTGAAAAATTATGATTGACCAGTTGTAAACTCCTGAACTAGATTAAAAGGAAGAATTTCTAAATTATTATTCATAACTTAATTCTTTTCTGTCATCATTGCTGAAGTACAGCTGCGTAAACAAACCAACACTGTTAGCATTGCTCCTGTCTAAGAGTTAAAATCTTGTCTAACTGTGATTTACTCATATCTCTGGGCAGTGAGAGTGTGTCAAGTGTGTTCTGTCATTTTTATTCTCATTTTCTTGTTTTTAATTTGAGAAGTTATTTTAAGGTTAGGGTTTGTTAACTGCTAGTGTGAAAGGTATTAAACAGATGTGGACCCAAGGGAGAGATAGGAACTGTGGGTCACAGACATATTGGAAATGAGGGTGGGGAAACAGGCAGAAATGGAAAGTGACAAATTGTTTATTTAAAAAAAAAAAAAAAAAGCAAATCTCTATAACAAGGGTCCTCGACCTTTATGGCACCATATGCACATCTTATATTAACTAATAGGTTGAAGAGCAACAACCAATCTTTGGGACTCACTTATTGCTTACTTACTTAGTCATCCCTCTTCTGCCGTGAAGAAGAGAGGTTTGAAGGAGGAAGCGCCATACTATCCTATCGGCTGTCTTCTTTCCGGCCTGGCTCCAGTCCTCAGTCGTTCTAAGATTGTTTAATGTTGTCCTACCAGTGGAGTCATCCCTGGCTTTTAGTTTCCCATACTTGTCATGGTAGCCAATCTTCTTCCATTCTGCAGACAGGGCCAAATAATCACAGTTGGGACTGTTCTACTTGAGTCTGCAGTAGCTGGGTTTTGAGGCCTTGCCATATCCTCTGGTTGCTGACCATATCTGTTCTTGTCACTTTATCATCTCTCTCAGATGTCTCATTTCTAAGATTTGAATCTGGCTATTTTGGGGATTGTAGTCATTGCCCATGACTCGCATCCATATGTCAAGACTGGAATATAGGTGGGGCATTATACAGCCATCTTCTTTCTTGCTTGCTAACTTTAGCTGAAAAATCCTTGGTTTTTGGCCTGAAAAAATCTCCCAGCTGCTGCTCTTCAGGTAGCCAACTCTTCTTTGATGTCTCACTTCCAGTCTATAACAGCTTTGAGGTAATTAAACTGGTTGATCTGCTCCAGGATCTGTTCTCCTAGCTTAATCTGATGCCTTCTTTCCTCTTGTGATGTCACCATGGTTTTTGTTTTGGAGCATCTGATGACCTTCCATCTCATCTCCAGCTACTTCCTTCCAGACTTGCAGGTTAGGTTGAAGATGTGTCTCTGAGTTAGCAATCAGGGCAACATTGTTGGCTAATGTTAGCTCTGAAATACAGACCCATCTCATCTTCCAGTACCCCACTGAATACTTGTTGGTCCTGTTCTTACATGATTTGATGACATGGTCCATGAGGAGTTTGAAAAGATGAGGTGACACAATATCATCTTGTCTTACACCAGTGATGGTCCTGAACTCTTCTGACTTATGGTATTACCACCCTCACTCATTAAAAAAAGGTATATCTTTACAAAACTAAAATGTAGAGTATATATAAAAGACTGAGTAACACATTTAACAATACAGGTTGGTAACCCATTGTTGCAGACAATGATTAAGTGGGATAGAGTATCTCCACTAATGTCACATGATTTTTTACTACACTTTAATGTTGAGAATGTGGTGTGAATCTTCCCTGTTGTATTAGTGAGTGGTCTTTAGTGCTTCTTGTTGTTTGGTGATGGCTTCACTTGACTTGATGGTGTGTTAGAAGGTGTTCTGTGAAACTAGGCAATGCCCATGATATTACAGACTGCACAACACATCTGGAACACCGCACTTAGATAAAATGTTCTTGGACGCCTTGCATAGACGACTTCTACAATTTATTCATGTAACACAAGATAATTCATCATACGACACATTCCAGAACAGTTTACAAGATATACAGCAATGTTAGCCAATATAAAAGTTTGGCACTTCAGAAATCCTACTGGTGATTTCTAGAAAAATATGTAATCAATTCTGTGTGAATAGCACACGTAAGCTGTCTTCCACTTGTAAATAATGGCTTAGCTACATGAGCCACTGTTAATGGGTGAATACACTCTCATAGTTAAGGGGAGGAGCTGCAGGCATTTTTCGGTCGAAATCGAAAAAATTAAGAATTTGGGATTAGTCCATTTTCTGATACTTTAGCATCTCCTGAATCTAAATATAACAGATTTAAATGTCAAAATGCATTCTAACAATATGTATTTTGACTTTGAAAAAGGTATGGTATGGAGAGATTTTCTCAAACTCGAGAAAATATGTCTAATTAGACCTAGTTTCTTACATAGCAACCAAGCTTACACCCCTACGTATTATACATCATTGGATTTGCCTAGATCTGGGGAATCCGGTGATGTAGTTCATTTATTTCGGTAACAAAATTATACCCGCCAAGATCGAGAATTTTTAGGTCGCTTTTTTACCGATTACTTCCATATATGGAAATCGTCGGGTGTTCATTGACATCGGCCGTTTCCGTACACTATTCTAAACTGTTCATTGGCTACATGAATCCACGTGACTTGTAATGGCAGTGTTGACATTTTGGCGTCCAATTTATTCTGTATACACATTTAGTTAGGCCTAGTCTCATTTTTCAGAACTTTTTGTGTGAAAATGCCTCGAAAAAAGGATTTCTTTCGTCATCTAAAACTGGAAACAGCCAGGGCAAAGCGATGAAACCAAGATAGTGCAGGTAAAAGTCGCTAATTTTGTTATGGTAATGGTACAAAATGAATCACTGTAGAAAGCCAGGCAGTCTACATGTGGTGGGGCCACGCACAAAAACATTTAGGCTACACAAATTTAGTTTTGATTTACTCTGTTAGGACTGAATGGAGGGGGGGAAGAAGGTACTATATATGGATATTGGAAATCTGACTTAATTTTCTTGAATTAATACACAATATGTTCTAATTATAACCCATAAAGGGTTCAACGATATACTTAAAAAAAAAAAGGCACGTGAATAAGCTATTATTTTTTAAAATTTATATATTTGCAAGCTATTAGTGAACGCGTTGGCAGTAAAGAGTGATCACATTTTTCTGGTTTGACAAAATGACATGATTCCACATTATACGATAAATTATCATGGTATTTATAAGCATGTGACATGTTTCTTGAGCTGTGATTATTTCTTATGTACTTTTTTCAGAACCATAAGGTCCCACTAATGAGCCTAGTATGCCTGAGATGAAGCAAGGATGTGATATAAATTTTACAGGTATGTACTTCTGAATCTTATTTTTGTTTCTCCTTGTCTAAAAATTTAGACTAATGTAATTTTTATTTCTCCATAAGTATCAGTTTTAGTAACATAATTTATTACTTTCATGTGTTTGCTTTGCTTCCATTGTACTACATTTGCTTGTACATTGTAAAGGAAAGTGTTCAATGTTTGCTTACATCATTATTTTAAGTGTTACTAATTCATACCTTTTCTTCTTTGTAGGAAGTTCAGGTGTGATGGAGGCTGAGGCAGCTAGTGTTTTATGGAGCCGGTCTGTGACATGACACAAATTTCGCTACACCACCATTTTAAGATCATGGAAATTAAACCATATGGCCCTAATGTTGAAATCATCAAAGAAGAGTGTATCAATCATGTAGGAAAAAGAATGCATACAGCTCTTTGTAATTTAGTTGCTGATTGCCGCAAGCAAAAAGTTACGCTAGGAGGCCGTGGCCGTCTGACAGATTCAGCCATCCAAAAGCTTGGCATTTATTATTCCAGGGCTGTCAGGCAACATGCTACTGCAGCTAATATGAAGAATGCTATTATGGCTAGCCTACATCATTGCTATTCAACTGATGATTATCCCCAGCATCAGTTTTGTCCTACTGGCCAAGACTCTTGGTGTTTCTATAAAGCAGCCTTATCTAGGAATGAGTATGCTTTTGGGCATCAAAAACGTATACATACGCCCCTGGACTTTAAGCTGTTGAACAGACATTTGACACAAGTGTATGACAGGCTGACAAATCTGAAACTGTTGAGTCGCTGTGAAAGAAAGGCAACCCAAAACTCCAATGAGAGCCTTCATTCATGTGACGTATGTATTAGTATGAGAAGTGAAGGCCCTGAATTGTTAGATGATATGGTACGACCCTTCGGATAACATCAGCTTCCCTGAATATTGTTGTAATGTTATCGTCTGGGCACAATGGGCTAATCACCTGTTTGCCAAGTCACTTCGATTACATGTCCTGCCCATGGGCCTTGTGCACTTGGGTCCCCTCTACACCTCGTTTCACGGGGTAGGAAGAGGTTCCGATTATGAGATGAGATGTTATCGTCAACGGGAATTCTTCCACCTGGGCTCATTAGCAATGCACTACAGAAACGTGGAACCCCACCTGGGCTCATTAGTATGAACCATAGCAGAGTAGATTTTTCACCATGTTTGCTCATTAATATGTAGACATTTTTCATGCGTGCATCCAGGAGTTTCGGTTTGTCTTAGGGGAGGTTAAGCCATGCCTTTTGCTTTACCTCAGAACAGTCTGAATCAACTACCGCTTTCGCCTTTCTTTCATGCCTGCCTTAAAGGCATTGCCAGAATCAAACGAAAGAAGTGGCACACGATCAAACAGGCACTGAGGGATCTCAGGAAAGACAAAGCAGCATGCTATCAAAGGCAGTAGTGGTCCCAAAACAAACGACGCAAGTTTCTTGCCGGCATTTTGCATCTCTGTGTTAACCACAGAACCGCTTGCAGTGGACACGAACGGGAAAGACGAAGCGGACGCAGCGAACGGGGATACGGAAAACCAGGGGTGGCATCTCTCTTCATTCTGGTGGTCAGAACCCCGAAAGTCTCCTGAAATCTAAAAAGGTGTCAAATTCTAACATGTCCCCCTGATCTGTCATTCCATTTTATATATATAGAGACCTCTGCAAAATGCATTTTATCATTCGTCTGCCAGAAATCTTAAAATACACTAGCGTATAGTTGAATCCTGCTAGAATTCCCTCTGGATTTTTGGCTATATTGGAGTGTAGTTATTCTGTGCAAATGGGTGATCATAACCTTTGCGTCCCAGCAAAAACATTTTATAGAGTCCTCCAGACTCGGTTCTTAAAACCCTCCAGATATTTTGATGAACAGTTTAAATTTTAATCTTGAGACGATCCTGTTGGGATCCAGCTATCTGAATTTTCCAGAAAGAAAGTAAATCCAAGATCAATTTAACATATCATCAATACAATTTAAATCTGTAGAGTTTAACTGAAGAAGAACATTGCCAGAGCTAATTTTTAGATTATTAATCCTGCTCTACTGCAAAAGAAAATAGAAATCTCCTGAACACTGACTGCATATTTTCTTCGCTGGATTTTAAAACCCTTGAAGTAAACCATACCTCACCAGTCAATTGTTATCATCATGCATTAAGAAGATTTACCATCAGCGGCGAAATTGATGAGACCACCCCATTTTCACCACCTGGATCTGTGACTGTTCCATCCCATAGAACTTTCCTTTTAACATAACAAAAACAAAGAACACTTATGCTTCACCATCCAGCGATTACGGGACTATTTGCAACACGCCAAACTCGCTAATCTGCCATCAATGGTACCTATACCTTGTAGCGGTATGGCAGCGTGTGTACCCTGACAATCCCCAGAGCTATGCCAGTGGGAGATTTACTCCTTGTAGGTTCAACCAAGCTGGACTGGTCTGTGTGGGTAGGGGTCAGACAAAAGCTGGTACTCTGGTCCTCCAGGTTGGGGGTTTTAGCACAGGGCCAACACCCCTGTCTATGTAAAAAAATCGCACGTTACGGAAATAACAATAAATGGAAATACTTTGCTGCGGGACGGACATCCGGAGTCTCAGGCTCGTATGACTGACAGTGGTGAAAGCCACTGGCATGAAAACGGATGCCCCGACCGCAAAACATGAAACCAGAATTGGTTTTTGGAACGTCAGAACTATGAATGAGGCAGGAAAGCTGAGACAAATCACAGCAGAGACGAGGAACTACAAGATACATATCCTGGGAATAAGCGAGAGCAGATGGATAGGTAGGGGGAGAATAAAAACAGCTACAGGGGAAACAGTACTTTATTCTGGCAGAGAGGATGGTCAGCACAACGAAAGTGTAGCCATTATCCTGAAGAAAGGAATGGAAAGGTCTTTACTGGAATGGAAACCCATCAACAACAGACTGATAAAAGCAAGACTAAGAGGGAGGTTCACCAACACGAAAATTATACAATGCTATGCACCAACAAATGACAGCGATGAAGAGATCAAGGACAAGTTCTATCAACAGGTACAAAAAGAAATGGAAACTACACCCAGGTACGATCTCATTATAGTAATGGGAGACCTAAATGTGAAAGTGGGAGCACACAATAATTATAACGAAATAGTAATGGGGAAATGTGACAGTGGAACAGCAAATGAGAATGGGGACAAATTAATAAGCTGCTGCAGTATTAACAACCTGGTCATTGGAGGAACACTGTTTCCACACAAGGAAGTGCACAAGTTAACATGGGAATCACCAAACGGACGAGACAGAAACCAGATAGATCACATAATGATCAATGGCAGATGGAGACATGCACTACAAGACATGAAAGTAAGAAGAGGCGCAGATGTGGGAAGTGTTCATCACCTAGTAGTAGCAAGACTGAAGGTGAAACTCAGAGCTGCTGGACCAACTGCAGTCAAACAGAAAAGATACAACATCATGAAACTGAAGGATCCCCTCACCAGAAAAGCTTTCGTGGTCGACGTAAAGAGAAGATATGAGATTATCAAAAGCCAGGAAAGAACAGAGACCGATGATGTTGACCAGAGATTCAACACCATCTCAACAATATACAAGGAAAGCAGCAAGTCATGCTTGGGATTCCAGGAAAGAAAGAGCCAAGACTGGATAACACCAGATACGCTAAACACCATAGCAAAGAGAAAGGGAATAAAAAGAAAGAAAACAGAAGCTAAGTCTCCCAGATTAAAGGCAATATATAGTGAACAGTACAGTCAGCTGGACAAGGAAGCTAAAAGTCAAACCCGTGCTAACAAAAGGACATTTCTGGATGACCTTGCAAGACAGGCAGAAGGGGCAGCACTGAGAAATGAACAAAGCACAGTATACAAAATAACTAAAATCATCAGTGGAAAACGAGGTGCAAACAATATTACATTAGTAAGAGATAAGCACGGAAATCTCATCACAACAGTAGAGGGACAGGAAACAAGATGGGCGGAGCATTTCAGAGAAACTCTGAATAAGGAACCACCAGAGACACAATTTAATGTTCCTGAGGCTGAAAATGATCTAGATGTTAATACAGACATCCCACGAAAAGAAGAAATCATCACAGCAATCAAAGGGTTAAAGAATGGAAAAGCTCCTGGTCATGACAACTTAAATGCAGAGCTATTTAAGACAGACCCAGAGCTAGCAGCAGAACTATTAGAACCACTATTTGCACAAGTCTGGAAAACAGGGACAACACCAACAGAGTGGAAAAAAGGAATAATTGTCAAATTGCCCAAGAAGGGAGATCTTGCAGACTGCAATAATTGTAGAGGAATAGCTCTTCTCTCAGTTCCCAGCAAAATACTAGGCAGGGTAATTATACAGAGAATCTCAAAAGCAGTAGACCACAAACTGAGGAAAGAACAAGCAGGATTTAGAAAGAACAGAAGATGTGTAGATCATATATTTACCCTCAGGAACATTATAGAGCAGTGCTCAGAATGGCAAAGACAGTTGTACATTAATTTCGTTGATTTTGAAAAGGCTTTTGACAGTATACATAGGGACAGTTTATGAAAAATACTGAGGGCTTATGGAATTCCAAGCTGCATAGTGTCAATCATAAAAAGCCTTTATGCCAACTTTACGTGCAGCATTGGGCAGAGCAACCTAACCTTTGAAGTGAAGAAGGGAGTGCGACAGGGATGCCCCTTGTCAACCACTCTATTTTTAACAGTCAAGCACCGGGTGATGTGCCAGACAACAGAGGGCAATCCAAGAGGAATAAGATGGACTACATTTTCTACATTGGAAGATCTGGAGTATGCAGATGACATTGCACTGCTAGCACATTCACATCAACACATCCAGGAAAAAACGGATAGACTTAATAAGTATAGCCAGCAGGTGGGCTTGAACATCAACCTAAAGAAGACAGAGGTCATGACGCTCAATGTGAGCAACCCTGAGCCCATATCAGTAAGGAATCAGCAACTGGAACAGACAGATGCCTTCACATACCTAGGATGCATAGTAACACCAGACGGCGGAGCAAGCAAAGACATCAACAACAGAATGAACAAAGCAAGAACAGACTTTTTTAGCCCAAACAACATCTGGAAGTTCTCTCAATACAGCACAAGCACAAAATTAGGATTATATCAGAGCTGTGTGCTTTCTGTGCTTCTCTATGGCGTGGAGAGCTGGAGAGTTACAGAGAGGGAAATGTCGAAATTTGTCCTCTTTTCACACAACATGCCTAAGAAAAATTCTCTGAATCTTTTGGCCGAATACCATCACCAACCAAGATCTGCTTACTCGTAGCAAGCAAGAGGACATGCACACCATCATAGCTGGCAGACGCTGGAGCTCGGTTGGCCATGTCCTCAGAAGAGACCCCGATGCCATCACAAGAACAGCTATGCTATGGACCCCTGAAGGAAAACGAAAGAGAGGCCGACCAAAAACAACTAAGCGGAGGACTGTGGAGGCTGAGATGCAAAGAATGAACAAGAGTTGGGGCACTGTACGAAGAATGGCCACCGACCGAGCAAAGTGGAATCAATTTGTTTTTGCCCTACAAGACGCCACCAGGCGTAATGGCCACTGACTGCTTTGACGGTCGGTGGCTAAGGATCAAAGAAGAGAAGAGAAGAAGAAACTCGCTAATCTGGGGCTGGAATTCGAAAAAAAAAGACATTTCCATTTTGTCGAGAGTGTTATTGCTGTTGTAAATTTCTATGGAGAGCCAGATTCTACGATCGGTAAGTGTGTGTGAGAAAATGAGTGTTGGCCATCACGAGCGTGCATGAATGACATGAGATTTATTTTGCAACCAATTTTAATTTGCCTACCTGTAAATACTTTTATTGTATTCCCTGTATTGTTCCTTTAAGTGGGATTTTATGACTCTGTTTATTCCCCACTCCTTTACATTTGCTTAGTAAAAGGGAAAAAAATTGAGGATAACAGGATTTTTTCTACCATCCATACCTAGTATTGTAACACCTCTTTTCAGAGTAATTAAATTTACTGTTGGGTTACATTATCTTTTTCTGATAACTACCTGTCTTTGGACTGGGGTTGTTTTCTTTGTCTAATTCAAGCGGGAAGGGCATAGTTGACACCATTCTTCAACCCCCCCCCCCCCCTCCCCCCATCTTGTTATTCGTATTTTGCTGTAACTATTGATTATTCCTGTATTTGATAAATGTTGTGATCTGATTTTAATGATAAATAAACACGTAAAACTTCTAGTATTGTGTTGGAAGGCCCAAACCCAAACTTACCACATATTTGTTATATTCATAGTTTGTATTCACTTACGTCCGTGTGTTTGAAGCACCAAATTGGTGTGAGCACATGTGTGTTTGGAAACTGGCAAATAATTGTTTGTCCAGGAGAGTTTAAGGAGTAGAGTGAGAGAAAACGATTGTCGTATAGAGTCTGTCCTTACTCTCCCCATCACTCTGTGAATCAACTATTTACTTTCTAACCCTTTCTTTCACTGTGCATCCACCATCAGTCTTCCCTATAAACGGGACCACTATTTTCTAAGAACTCTCTCAAATAAATTTACGACAATAAAATGAGGCGCTCTTCGGGATTTTTGAGTCTGATCTAGAATTAGTACCACTTGACGGGTAGCCCATTCTGAGTGATCTTAAGTCTTGGTCTGTCTAGATAGAGTGTGAGAGTGATTTGTCTTTGTGAAGTAGGGTATAATAAAAATAATTACACCCCCTAGACAACGCCTTTAGTATTTGGGCCAACCATACAACATAAATTGCAGGATTTTTTTCCTTCCACAGCAGTAGAAAGGTACGGATAAACAAAAATATGTGTTACTTTAATTATTCTCTGGCAGAGAAAATTGAAATTTTTAAAATAAGATTTGCTGGGATCGCGTGATTGTCAAACAGTCACAAAAGGTTTTTTGAAGTTAGCGAGTTGAGCTAAGCTAAAGATGCCTTGTTCTGATTTTTCAAGTCAAGTTAACAACGTCTCATCTCATAACTGACTTCAGGGCCGGAGTTTTGTTGTCGGAGAATCAAATTTTAGGGAAAGATTTTTTTTTCCTTTAAATTGTTTTTTATAAATTTTTCTCTACTGTTAGTAAAAGTAGATTTTTTCCTAGTGTTTAACTTACCACTTAACGTGGCATAGTCGCCTGCATTAAGAGTCTTAAGTGACAGATAATAGCAGCGATAAGTTAGCACATTTCAAGGTAGGAGGTAACACAAGTAAATTTATACTTTGTGTTTTTTCCCGTAGCGGCTTTGAGTTTTCCCCCTTCTTGTTCCTTCTTACTATTTTCTAGTAGTAGAAGCATACAGTTTTTTGAAATGGCAGACAGAATTAGGATGAGATCCATGTTGAGGCTGGAGGCGAAGGAATCAGGATTAGAGGGAGAAGCCACGAACGTGTTTGTAAACACGGAACTTGAAAGGTATGACGTGAAGCAAGAGAGAGCAGAGAGGAAAGAAGCACAGGATAGAGCAAAGAAGAAGGAAGCAGAAGAGAGGGCAGAAGCTAGGAAGAAAGAAGCGGACGATCGTCAATTGGAGCAGAAGAAAATTGAGGCAGAGATGGAAGCCCACAGGGAAAGAGAGAAGGAGAGACAACGTGAGGAGAGAGAGAGGGAGAGACAGCACGAACTGGAGCTTAAGGCTTTAGATCGTCGGGGCGCTTCTACTTCAAATAATGGAGAGCCGTCGTCGCCCCAGTCTCAGTCAACGGATCTCTCCAGCACTCAATCTGCCCAATTAACTGCGATGTCTTTTACTTTGGAGCCTTTTCCCAGCCCCAATGAGAAAATTGACACCTTCCTAGAAAAATTCGAGAGGCTCGCAAATCTGTATGGGTTAGAGAGTTCCCGTTGGTCACTTAAACTCTCAACGTCATTAAAAGGTAATGCTTATGACGTGTACACAAAGCTGGGAACCAACCAACATGATTACGACATGCTAAAGAAGGCCTTGCTAGAGCGGTTTGAGATGACCGCCCGAAAATTTCTGCAGATGTTCAGAAACAGCCGAAAAGAGAGCACGGAAACATTTCCCCAGTTCTCTTCACATCTCACGGGCTATTTGACAAAGTGCATAGAATTATCTGAATTACCTCTTACATTTAAGGGACTTCTTGAACTTGTTCTTGTGGAACAGATAAAGTCAACTTGGTCAAACGAAACCCGTAAATTTTTGGCTGAACAGAGCGCAGTCAGGCTTGAGGACATCCTCAATAAGGCAGAACGCTATACAAATGCAATGGCCAAACTTCCCAGCACAAAACACAAACCCACAGATGAGCCATCTCGAAAACAAAATCTAGAGCAGTCATCCTATTCTTCCAATTCCTCTCAGCATTATACCCAACGAGAAAATAATACTCAGAGACCTCCCCAGGAAAAATAAAAATTCTACAAAACCCGATATCCCCCGAATAACAATTCTGATCAACCCACCAAGCCTACATGGCAGCGTGGCCACCAAGGTCAAGGAAAAGGGAAGACCCCTACAACAGGGACGTCTGATCAGGGCAAGCACACCGGGCCAAACCGAATCAGATGTTTGCATACAGCATCGCAAGGAAGAGTCAATGTCAGTGATTCTCAACCTGAGGGGGACAGACCCTCAACGCGAGGAACTGTAATTTTGAATGGTACCTCAACTACGTGTCTCTTTGACACTGGATTAAGTTTTGATTGTATTGTCGCCAGACACCTAGTCAAACCCGGTCAGGAGACAGAGGAAACCGTCAAACTATGTGGAGTTTTCAAGAGTGATGCACCCAGGAGGACGCTTCCTATCGCACTGGTAGAAATACACTCTGATTTTGTCAGAGGTGTTATTAAAGCGGCCATAATGGATGATCCGATCTACCCAGTTATCCTGGGATGTAAATACGTGTTTGTTGGGAAACCAAAGGAGCTGATTGTGGTAGCAGTAACCACAAGAGGGCAAACTAAGAAGGAGAGGGAGCCTGCGCCAAATTTGTTGCCGAATAAACTGAAGGAGGCACAACAAAAGGACCCTACTCTGGAGCCCTGCTTTAGAAAACTGCCCATGGCTAAGGACCCCAGACACCACGGAGACATCTTTTCTAAGGATGGCGTATTGTATCGTAGAACAGGCGACCCTGATACAGGGAATAACCAGCTCCTATCACTGACGCAGTACAGAAGCCAGATCTTAGAAATGGGGCACTCTCTTCCCTTTAGCGGACATATGGGACAAAACGCCACTATTCAGCGAATAAAAAATTACTATTGGTGGCCAGGAATGAACTCTGACATTATCAAGTACGTGAAATCCTGCGCCCAGTGCCAACGTGTAGCACCCAAACACTTGACACCCCCAGTACCTATGGGGCAAATGCCAATAGTAGGTACTCCATTTGAACGGGTTGCTGTCGACATCATTGGACCCCTGGAAAGGACCAAAAGAAGGAACAGGTTCATCCTGACCTTAGTCGACACTTGCACAATGTGGGCTGAAGCTATACCGCTAACATGCACGGATTCCTAGCATGTCGCAGAAGCCCTCGTGCAAATTTTTACACGGTTGGGATTCCCTCAACAAGTTTTGACGGATAATGGATCCCCATTCCGTAGCCTGTTAATGGAGGAGATCTTTAAGATCTTGAGGGCAAAACATATCCACACAAGTCCCTACCATCCGGCCAGAAATGGGCTCGTGGAACGTTTTAACGGCCGCCTCACCATGATGTTACGTAAGCTGGGTCAGGAGATACCGGAAGACTGGGATCTATATATATCTGCTGCCTTATTCGCCTACAGAGAGGTCCCCCAAGCGTCTACGGGATTTGCGCCAGCTACACTTTTATTTGGCAGACCTATTAAGGGCCACTAGAAGCCTTACTTCGGTCCCTGACAGACCAAAAGGCTGACGAGACAGTCGTCTCTGCAAGCAAATATGTATCTGAGCTCAAGGACAGGCTAAAGCTAGGATGGGATCTAGCTACAACCAACCTTAAGAAAGCCCGCGCTAAACATGCTAAAAGATACAACAAAGCTGCAAAAGAGAGAGAACTCCAACGAGGGGAGAAAGTCTTGTTGCTACTTCCAACCGGAAGCAATAAACTTCGCATCGGATGGCAAGGACCGTTTACCATCCTTAAAAAGATCACATGCACCAATTACAAGATCTCCATTAAAGGAAAGGAGAAAGTCTTTCGCATAAATCTGCTAAAGAAATATTTGGATAAAACTTATTGCCGTCCTCCGAGCATCTCCTGGCTGTCGCCATAGTAACGGAAGACGAAGAAGATGATAATGGTTGCATGGAGTACCCATTGCAACCCACAGAATCCTTTAAAGATGTGAAGTTTGGCGACAATCTCTCACAAGAACAACAAACAGAAACCAGGGCGCTACTAAAACAGTACAGTGCAGTCTTAACGGATGTACCTGGTCGAACAAATCTCATCGAATTTGATATGAAATTAACAAACGAGACCCCTGTTCGAACCAGAGTTTACCCCATTCCGTATGCAAAAGCTGATGCACTTCGCGGAGAAATAGACAAGCTGTATCAGGCAGGAATTATCAGTGAGTCGACATCTCCTTTCAGTTCGAGTGTAGTGCTGTTGCAGAAGCCCAATAAGGAAGTTCAGCTGTGTATAGATTACCGGCTGCTAAACGCTGTAATGGAATTCCAGCCCGAACCTCTCCAAACTGTTTCTGAGTTGTTCACCAAGCTTAGCAAAGCAAGAATTTTCTCCAAGATTGACCTCAGTAAAGGTTATTATCAAATACCAGTCAAGGAGGAAGTTAAACCTTTGTTAGCTTTCAGCACTAGTGAAGGACATTACACATTTAATGTGATGCCGTTTGGATTACATAACTCACCAGGAGTATTCACTAGGATGATGAGGAAGCTCCTAGAACCTTTGCAAAGTCCCCATATCCATAATTTCATGGATGACATATTAATTGCATCGGAGACCTACGACGAACATATTGCTACGGTTGCTATGCTCCTCATGAGACTACAGGAAACTGGTCTCACAGCCAGACCTAGCAAATGTCTCATAGGGTTTGAAAAGCTAGACTTCCTGGGGCATACTATTTCTCATGGCTCCATGTGGCCTGTTAAGAAGAACGTGGAGAAAATAGTTGCAGCCAAAAGGCCCCGAACGAAGAAAGACGTACGTTCCTTCCTATCACTATGTGCATATTATCAGAAATACATCCAGAACTTTGACGGACTGACAGCACCTCTGACTGACCTCACAAAGAAAGGTTGTCCTGATAAGGTCATTTGGGATCAAAAGTGCGAACACGCGTACAGCACCTTAAAAGGTCAATTGTCTGCATAACCTATTCTGAGGTTACCTGACCTTAAGAAACCTTTCGTATTGCGAGTCGACGCGTCAGGTCAGGGCATCGGGTCAACGTTACTTCAAGCCGAGGACACCGATCCGAATATGCTATTCCCAGTTGCGTATGGCAGTCGGAAATTAAACAAAGCTGAACGGAACTACAGCGTGGTTGAAAGAGAATGTCTCGCTCTGATTGACGGTATCAAACGCCATCATGAGTTTCTTTATGGTACATCTTTCACGGTGCAAACAGACCACGCTCCATTAGCTTTTCTTAGTGCCAATAAAGAATTTAATGCAAGGATCATGCATTGGGCCCTCTTTTTAAGCGTTTACTCTTTCAAAGTGGAATACATTCCATGAAGACAGAATGTCGGGGCTGATTTCCTGAGTAGAAACTGGACTACGGAGGAAGAGGAGGAAATCGAAGATACCAATCATCAAAAAGTTACCAATCAGGGCACCTTCATTGTCATAAATCAAACATGAAAAATGGTTTCATGTCTAAAAGTGGGGACGATTGTGACGTACGTATTAGTATGAGAAGTGAAGGCCTTGAATTGTTAGATGATATGGTACGACCCTTCGTAACGACCCTTCGGATAACATCAGTGCCCCCGAATATTGTTGTAATGTTATTGTCAACGGGAATTCTTCCACCTGGGCTCATTAGCAATGCACAACAGAAACGTGGAACCCCACCTGGGCTCATTAGTATGAACCATAGCAGAGTGGATTTTTCACCACGTTTGCTCATTAATATGTAGACATTTATCATGTGTGCATCCAGGAGTTTCGGTTTGTCTTAGGGGAGGTTAAGCCACGCCTTTTTCTTTACCTCAGAACGGTCTGAATCAACTACCGCCTTTCTTTCGTGCCTGCCCTAAAGGCGTTGCCAGAATCAAACGAAGGAAGCGGCACACGATCAAACAGGCACTGAGGGATCTCAGGAAAGATGAAGTGGCATGCTATCAAAGGCAGTAGTGGTCCCAAAACAAACGACGCAAGTTTCTTGCCGGCATTTTGCATCTCTGTGTTAACCACAGAACCGCTCGCAGTGGACACGAACGGGAAAGATGAAGCAGATGCAGTGAACGGAGATACGGAAAACCAGGGGTGGCATCTCTCTTTAGTCTGGCGGTCAGAACCCCGAAAGTCTCCTGAGATCTAAAAAGGTGTCACATTCTAACATGTCCTCCTGATCGTCATTCCATTTTATATATATAGAGACCTCTGCAAAATGCATTTTATCATTCGTCTGCCAGAAATCTTAAAATACACTAGCGTATAGTTGAATCCTGCTAGAATTTCCTCTGGATTTTAGGCTATATTGGAGTGTAGTTATTCTGTGCAAACGGGTGATCATAACCTTTGCGTCCCAGCAAAAACATTTTATAGAGTCCTATAGACTCAGTTCTTAAAACCCTCCAGATATTTTGATGAACAGTTTAAATTTTAATCTTGAGACGATCCTGTTGGGGTCCAGCTATCTGAATTTTCCAGAAAGAAAGTAAATCCAGGATCAATTTAACATATCATCAATACAATTTAAATCTGTAGAGTTTAACTGGAGAAGAACATTGCCAGAGCTAATTTTTAGATTATTAATCCTGCTCTACTGCGAAAGAAAATAGAAATCTCCTGAACACTGACTGCATATTTTCTTCGCTGGATTTTAAAACCCTCGAAGTAAACCATACCTCACCGGTCAGTTGTTATCATCACGCATTAAGAAGATTTACCATCAGCGGCAAAATCGATGAGACCACCCCATTTTCACCACCTGGATCTGTGACTGTTCCATCCCATAGAACTTTCCTTTTAACATAACAAATACAAAGAACACTTATGCTTCACCGTCCAGCGATTACGGGACTATTTGCAACACACCAAACTCGCTAATCTGGGGCTGGAATTCGAAAAAAAAGACATTTCCATTTTGTCGAGAGTGTTATTGCTGTTGTAAATTTCTATGGAGAGCCAGACTCGATGATAAGTAAGTGTGTGTGATAAAATGAGTGATGGCCATCACGAGCGAGCATGAATGACATGAGATTTATTTTGCAACCAATTTTAATTTGCCTACCTGGTAAATACTTTTACTGTATTCCCTGTATTGTTCCTTTAAGTGGGATTTTATAACTCTGTTTATTCCCCACTCCCTTACATTTGCTTAGTAAAAGGGAAAACAATTGAGGATAACAGGATTTTTTCTACCACCCATACCTAGTATTGTAACACCTCTTTTCAGCGTAATTAAATTTACTGTTGGGTTACATTATCTTTTTCTGATAACTACCTGTCTTTGGACTGGGGTTGTTTTCTTTGTCTAATTCAAGTGGGAAGGGCATAGTTGACACCATTCTTCAACCCCCCTCCCCCCCCCCCCCCTCTTGTTATTCGTATTTTGCTGTAACTATTGATTATTCCTGTATTTGATAAGTGTTGTGATCTGATTTTAATGATAAATAAACACGTAAAACTTCTAGTATTGTGTTGGAAGGCCCAAGCCCAAACTTACCACATATTTGTTATATTCGTAGTTTGTATTCACTTACGTCCGTGTGTTTGAAGCACCAAATTGGTGTGAGCACATGTGTGTTTGGAAACTGGCAAATAATTGTTTGTCCAGGAGAGTTTAAGGAGTAGAGTGAGAGAAAACGATTGTCGTATAGAGTCTGTCCTTACTCTCCCCATCACTCTGTGAATCAACTATTTACTTTCTAACCCTTTCTTTCACTGTGCATCCACCATCAGTCTTCCCTCTAAACGGGACCACTATTTTCTAAGAATTCTCTCAAATAAATTTATGACAATTCTGTTATTTGGAGTAAAGTGCCAAAGCATATCTTCCATTCACGAAAGTGCGTGGAATTCTGCCTTCTAAGTGCAGTTGCTGAATTTAATGAAGGACCTGAGGCTGCTATATTTTTTAAAGAAAGTCCTGGGGCTGAACAGTGGAAAAGAGGCTTGTCGACTGGCAGGAGCAAGAAAGCGTAAATGTCTTGTGCTCAGCTCTAAAACGGCAGAAAACTGCACTAAGAAAAGGAAGGAAATTAGGCACAAATCTCAACAGAAAGCCAGACAAGAAGTTGCAGAGGAAGCTGGATATATGGTCGGTATGTTCTGAATGACAACTAAGTTATTTTTTTTGCTGTAGTATTACATACTTATTTAATTATATTCTAATTATATAGAAAAATGTGATTTTATAGAAATATTTTTTTCGCATACTAATTTTTTTATAACTTCCACACTTATGTATTAATTGACATAAGAATAGGCACATACATTGCCCATAGTCTTTTAAAACTTTTTGTGTGATGGATTTTGTGTATCTCATCAATTTTTTGATTAATTGCAAAAAGTAATGTAAAATTTAGTAAAATTGGTTACTATTTTTAGACACTATTTTCACAGTCCTACAACTTTCTTTGTATTAAATTTATAAAAAAATCCATCACACTAAAAGTTTTAATATGTAATGAAAAACGTTGTGTTTAAGTTTGGTATTCATAGCTTAATAAATAAAAAAGCTTTAGCAAATATAAATAGAACAAAGAATCCAATATTGCTCAGCTCTAAAACGGCAGAAAACTGCACTAAGATAAGGAAGGAAATTAGGCACAAATCTCAATGGAAAGCCAGATAGGAAGCTGCAGAGGAAGCTGGCTATTCTGCCAGTATGTTCTAAATGATAAGTAAGCAATTTTTCAGGGGCAATATTACATACTTATTTAATTGTAGTCTATTTATGGAGAAAAATGTGATTTTCTCAAAATCTATTTTTCTCATCCTAATTTTCCTAAAACTTCCACACTTATGTATTAATTGACATGAGAATTGGCACATATGTTGCCCATAATCTTTTAAAACTTTTTATGTGATAGATTTTTAGTATCTGATCAAACTTTTCATTTATTGCAAAAAGTAATGTAAAATTTATCAAAATTTGTTACTATTTTTAGACACTATATTCAAAGTCCAACAACTTTTTTTGTATTAAAGTTATCAAAAATCCATCACAGAAAAAGTTTTAAAATATAATGATAAACGTTGTGTTCATATTTGGTATTCATAGCATAATAAATAAAAAAGCCTTAGCAAATTGAAATAGAACAATAGAATCCAATATGGCCGCCGTTTCTATGGCAACCAGTGGTGCAGTGCCATCAAACTCTTCATTTTGCGTATCTAGTATTGATATAGGTTAAGTCTGTGCATTTTCATTGAAATCCAGTAATTAATAACGAAAATAGCATTTCAGTATAGCTCCTCTGTCACCAGACATGTCCCATACAATAAGAATCCGTGGTTTCAATGAAGATAATGTACTTCATTTATATTTAACTGTTCTCTAAAGAACATACATTCTGCAATCAGCCATCACTGGGTGAATTACACAGCTCCTACCTTGAGCTTACATGTATTTATCAAACTCCAATAGAATTCTCATGTTGAGATATACATAATCAATAATTATTCCACATACATGAATAGAATGGCATGGGACACACACACACACACCTCCAGAGGGCAAGCAGCCTCTAGCTCACTCAAAAGCGAAAATCACACTGACTGTTCCTTGCAAGTTTGTGGCTATTGCAACTGCATAAAGCCTCACTATTTAACAATAATTATTGCTTGGTGTTGATGGTATTCAAGTGTTAGTGTAATATATTTTTATTATAACTTTATTTTCTTAATGTGATACCTACAGTACTACATCTAATACAGTTCACTGCTTTCAGGCTGGAAGAAATGTGGCAGCTAATGACACAAGTCTGTTTGCAGAAATAAAGCAGGAAACAGATGTTAAGGTATGTACCATATTTGTAACATTGTTTAGAAGCTTTAATAATAATGTGGCTTGGATTTATGGTATACTGTTAATGCTCAGAGAAGACAAATTTATATTGCAATATGCTGCACCGATAAAGAATTTATTTTGGACAGTTTTAAGTGATCTTTTTCAGAATTTATGGTGGTCTATACTAGGTATTTGTTAATCTAAAATTCTAGCTTAATTGTATATAGTTAACTAAAGTTCATGACTTGTAAGAAACTCAGTGTTTACAAGGCACCAAAGAATATTAAAACAATTGACTCAAATGTAAAAATGTAGGTGAAAAGCAGGAATTGAGTTGTAGGTGGTTTATTTTTTATTTTACTGATCACATATTTAAGGTTAGGAGGTTTCACCAAATCCTAGAAAGGTAGGAAGGATTGGGGCAACTGCCTATATAAAACATCTTTAAAACATTGTGACTTGACAGGAGACAAGATTGAGGTGCTTTACCCTCTCCCCTCTCCACTGCTGTTCAGGTTAGGCTCTGGCAAAGACATTTGAAGAAGTGTTGTCAACCAGGGACTGGAATAACCTGAAAGGCTCCTGAGCCGACCCAGCTTTAATCTTCTTCTTTGATCCTTAGCCGCCGACCGTCAAAGCAGTCAGTGGCCATTATGCCTGTTGGCGTCTTGTAGGGCAACAACAAATTGATTCCACTTTGCTCGGTTGGCGGCCATCCTTCGTACATGCCCCAACTCTGGTTCATTCTTTGCATCTCAGCCTCCACAGTCCTCCGCCAACTTGTTTTTGGTCGGCCTCTCTTTTGTTTTCCTTCAGGGGTCCATAGCATAGCTGTTCTTGTGATGGTATCGGGGTCTCTTCTGAGGACATGGCCAACCCAGCTCTAGCGTCTGCCAGCTATGATGGTGTGCATGTCCTCTTGCTTGCTCCGAGTAAGCAGATCTTGGTTGGTGATGGTATTCGGCCAAAAGATTCGGAGAATTTTTCTTAGGCATGTTGTGTGAAAAGAGGACAATTTCAACATTTCCTTCTCTGTAACTCTCCAGCATTCCGCACCATAGAGAAGCACAGAAAGCACACAGCTCTGATATAATCCTAGTTTTGTGCTTGTGCTGTATTGAGAGGACTTCCAGATGTTGTTTTGGCTAAAAAAGGCTGTTCTTGCCTTATTCATTCTGATGTTGATGTCTTTGCCTGCCCCACCGTCTGGTGTTACTATGCATCCTAGGTATGTGAAGGTGTCTGGCTGTACCAGTTGCTGATTCCTTACTGATATGGGCTCAGGGTTGCTCACATTGAGCGTCATGACCTCTGTCTTCTTTAGGTTGATGTCCAAGCCCACCTGCTGGCTATACTTATTAAGTCTATCTGTTTTTTCCTGGATGTGTTGATGTGAAGGTGCTAGCAGTGCAATGTCATCTGCATATTCCAGATCTTCCAATGTAGACAATGTAGTCCATCTTATTCCTCTTGGATTGCCCTCTGTTGTCTGGCGCATCACCCAGTCTATGACTGTTAAAAATAGAGTGGTTGATAAGGGGCATCCCTGTCGTACTCCTGTCTTCACTTCAAAGGTTAGGTTGCTCTGCCCAATGCTACACGTAAAGTTGGCATAAAGGCTTTTTATGATTGACACTATGCAGCTTGAAATTCCATAAGCCCTCAGTATTTTCCATAAACTGTCCCTATGTATACTGTCAAAAGCCTTTTCAAAATCAACGAAATTAATGTACAGCTGTCTTTTCCATTTTGAGCACTGCTGTATAATGTTCCTGAGGGTAAATATATGATCTACACATCTTCTGTTCTTCCTAAATCCTGCTTGTTCTTTCCTCAGTTTGTGGTCTACTGCTTTTGAGATTCTCTGTATAATTATCCTGCCTAGTATTTTGCTGGGAACTGAGAGAAGAGTTATTCCTCTCCAATTATTGCAGTCTGCAAGATCTCCCTTCTTGGGCAATTTGACAATTATTCCTTTTCTCCACTCTGTTGGTGTTGTCCCTGTTTTCCAGACTTGTGCAAACAGTGGTTCTAATAGTTCTGCTGCTAGCTCTGGGTCAGTCTTAAATAGCTCTGCATTTAAGTTATCATGACCAGGAGCTTTTCCATTCTTTAACCCTTTGATTGCTGTGATGATTTCTTCTTTTCGTGGGATATCTGTATTAACATCTAGATCATTTTCAGCCTCAGGAACATTCAATTGTGTCTCTGGTGGTTCCTTATTCAGAGTTTCTCTGAAATGCTCTGCCCATCTTGTTTCCTGTCCCTCTACCGTCGTGATGAGATTTCCTTGCTTATCTCTTACTAATGTAATATTGTTTGCACCTCGTTTTCCACTGATGATTTTAGTTATTTTGTATACTGTGCTTTGTTCATTTCTCAGTGCTGCCTCTTCTGCCTGTCTTGCAAGGTCATCCAGAAATGTCCTTTTGTTAGCACGGGTTTGACGTTTAACTTCCTTGTCCAGCTGACTGTACTGTTCACTATATATTGCCTTTAACCTGGGAGACTTAGCTTCCAGCTTTAATGGTACCTCCAAAATCGGCGAGTATCTGCCTGAATGGTGAGAAGACACCTGTCATTGTACAGGGAAAAAAAGGGATGCTCATGTAAAATCAGTCTCAGGCTAGACATATTAACTAGAGATTTTGCCTGGAGTAATAGCGGGCTTACGATAAAGAAAATAAAAAATAAAACAAATATGAAATGCAATATACTAGAGCAGGTTAATTTTATTCTGACTGCCACATAATAATTTATTCTGAATGAAATTAACAAGAAAGAAGGAATTGTCAAACTTTGTAATGAATGTGGTGTGGCTATGCCCAGTGCAAATCTCATGAGACAGCTTTGTGTTTGAAGCCTGTGGGAAAGTTAGTAATGAAAAAAGTGGAAGTAGTGGCAAGGAAAAGAAAAAAAGTTAAAGAGGTGGCAAACATGTAGTATGCAAGAACACACCATATGATAACGGGAAACACAAGGTTTCTAACAGTATGCAAGGTGTTGTGTAACCCTGACAGCTTATATTTTATGATTCTGTTAAGATGGGCTGACATACAGATTCACACAACATATACTGTTCAAAAAAAGAAACGCATAGCTATCCGAGGGCGCGTTTTTATGAGTTTGTAAGTAAAATTTGGTGCTAGGGTATATAAAAACCAGCCTCAAATGTTCTTTACAGTGTCAAATGCACGTGTTGACCTGAATTGCATTCGTTTTTGTAATCGTTACAATGCAGTGTTCAATAGTGTTTATGATGCAATTTTTGACCACAGCTAATGTTGCGCGCACATGAAAGCAACAAAATTTGGGGTGAACACTATTTACTGACTACGCAACTGAAACCCTATAAAAGGATAACGCTGCACAACAAAAATTCAGTTCATTTTCAAGTAGACATTTATGGCGTCTCTATTGATAAATTTAAGGAACATTGCTATTGGCTGACTGCATGCAGGCGAAAGTCAAAGTCAGGTTGCCAGGCATCTAAACGTGCATCAGAGTACCATCAGTCGACTTTGGCACTGACTCCAAGCCACTGGCTCAGTTGAAGACCGGCATCACAGTGGACGACGTAGAGTGACAACAGCAGCGGAAGATCACTTTATTCGGCTTTGTCACCTCAGAGACAGGTTTACAACAGCTTCCTCAACTGTCCAGTCATTGCCTGCAGGACGTCATGTGTCTGATCAAACTGTCCGGAATAGACTGCATGACGCTGGACTTTGGGCACAATGACCTCACCGAGGACCTGTCCTTACGCGCCGCCATCACCAAAATTGACTTCTTTGGGCCACCCAGCATTGTCCCTGGGCAGCTGACAATCAATGGAGATGTGTCTGGTTTAGTGACGAATCTTTCTTTTTTTTTTGCAGCGTCACGATAGACGGCATAGGGTCTACCGTAGGCGAAATGAACGTTTTGCCCAAAAATGCGTTGATGAAGCTCCGCCGCACGGTGGTGGAGGTGCAATGGTGTGGGGAATGATCAGTTACAACGGAAGGAGTCAGTTGGTGCACATTGAAGGAGGCTTGAATGCGCAATGATATGTCAAAGAAATTCTTCGACCCCCATGTCCTTCCACTTTTGGCTGCCCAAAGGTCTGTGTTTCAACAGGACAATGCCAGACCCCATTGTGCATGGTTGACCATGCAGTTCCTGACTGCCAACAACATTCTCACCCTTCCCTGGCCATCTGTCTCCAGACATGAGTCTGATTGAGCACCTGTGGGATGAGCTGCATAGCCATGTTTGTCGCCAAGACGTTGCTCCAGCCAATCGTCATGATCTTTTCCAGGCACTCCAGGAAGAGTGGGCAGCCATCCCACAGACCCACATCAGACATCTGATCGCATCCATGCCCAGGAGATGCCAGTCGCTGATCAATGCAAGAGGAGGCCACACACCATACTAATCGGAAAGCCCATACGCCAAAAAACTCTCGTGACCCAGATGCAAAACAACTGTCAATTGATTGGTTGAACCCTAAGGTATTCTTGTGTGCAATTTGAACAATTAACTCATTAAATTAAAAAAAGTTATTGAATGTCAAAATTATGGCTATGTGTGTGCCTTCAGTAGCTATGCGTTTCTTTTTTTTGAACAGTATAGATTGAGAGAATAAATCAAGCCAGGACAATCCAAGGTTTAATTTGACATAATAAATCCAACAGAAAATATTTTCAGAGCATTTCAGGCATTACTTCTGACATCACATATCCAGTACCTTCTTTCATGACTCTAGTTACTTGTACTGCACATATTTCCATTATTGTGCCCGGTTTCATAAACAGCAGTTACATTGTTACAGCCTGAAATTTGACTAATTATCCCACTGATAAATGAGAGGCCCAGCCTGCTTTGGGATTTCACAGTCTTGAACGTTATTAATAAAGTACGCATAAAATAGACATCTAGTCCTTCTATCGACTTGGCCAACTTTGAGTCTCCCTCCGACATCACACTTTTCACTCTGACATCCTTTACAATGCTTTTTACTTCTTTTATAAAGCCTGCGCAACAATAATTTGAAGGAACCCTCTGTCAGAGAAACCCGATTTCTTCAATGATCATGCACTGCTTACAACACAAGGCACCTTTTGATAAGTGAAAACCCATTAAAAGACAATGCTTATAATCAAATCAGCTAACGAGCCTTGAAAACTACTCCGATATCAGAGATGCAGAAAGCTGCTAGATTACAGACATTGTCCTATAGAAGAGATACAAAAAGCATGATCCAGATGGAAAAGTACAACAGTATGCCAATGCACCCAATGAAGGCAAGACTAGATGATCTGGCATTGAGATGTCTAAAACATAGAAGCTTTGTCCATCAGGGAAAAAGACTTAAAAGACAGCATCAAGAAGACCTATCCATGAAGACAACACCACTGAAGCCCACCCTGTACCCTGTACCATGGAAACAGGCCAGCAGTACCCTCCAAATTAATACATCAATCAGTTGTCTCAGAATTGGATATCTTCTTCTTCATTGGTCCTGAAAAGGACCTTGGTTGCATTGTGTCCATTTACAGTGAAGCTGCTATATTTGTGCCTTCCAGCTGACTTCAGCACAACATTTTTTTGAATGAGTATAATAATAATAATAATAATAAATTCTTTAAGCGCCAAACACGGCGCATAAGGCAGAAACCAGTGCTCTCCAGGTTGTTCGTTGTGACGCCACTCCTCTTAGCTCTTGCACATTATTTAGGCCCAACGTTCTTCCTTCTCTTATTATTGTTCTTCTGAGTGTTTCTTTTGGTCTTCCTTTTTTCCGCTTACCCTCAGGAACCCAAGTGAGCGCCTGTAGTGGTATTCTGTTGTTTTGCATTCGTAGGACATGACCGATATATGACCATCGTCTTTTCCTTATATAGTCGGAGACATATTTCTGCCTAGAGTCTTCTCTTATTTGTCGATTAGTCTTGAATTCTTTCCAACTGATGTTCATGAGTTTTCTAAGACATTTGTTCTCGAATGTATTCAGCTTGTTCTCCAATGATTTTGTTATTTTCCAACTCTCACAGCCGTATGTTAACACTGAGATAACATTTGAATTAAACAGACGAAGCTTGGTATGTATATTCAATGATCGTAATTTCCAAATGTTAGATAATCTATTGAAGGCGCTAGCTGCCAAAGCAATTCTAGTATAATGATCTGCAAAAACAAACTGCTACATTGAGTATGATCCATGAAAGCTATCCTGAACAATTATGGATACTTTCCAAAATGGATGGATCACCAACAAATGCCATTATGAATGGAGGCGCCGGTAGAGAGCTATCCAGGCTATCAGAAGAGAACAGAATCAACCCAACGACAACTACCACACTCTTGACCGGCAGGGACAGATCACCCTTATTCATCTCAGGACAGGGCATAACAAATTGAAAAAACACATGTACGAGCTATGATTGTCTGCTTCACCACTGTGCACATGTGAATTAAATGAACAAACTGCTGAGCATGTTCTACAGGATTGTCCTCTGTATGACCAGTTAAGAAAGGTATACTGGCCTAATGACTCAACACTAAACTCAAAGCTGTATGGAGCTAAAGAGGAACTCCAGACAATGGTCGAATTCATCATGAGAACTCATCTGACGGTGTAAACATCAAAGATGTGATCGCAAGAAGAAGACAAAGAAATAAAGGGCCTAAAAAATGTCTAGCTGTATTTAGCTATAATTGAATTAGAAAAATAATACCATACTAGCAAGCTCAGTTGCAAAGAAAATCCCAACAAGCTCAACTATCCCACTGTGGAAAATAAGATGCTTTCCTAAGTTAAAATCTGATATTCCAGGCATTGAAGGTAAGGGAACACAGACAGAAACACAAAGAAAGTGTATAGCAACCAAGTATATTGACCAAACATTTCCAGCAAAGCTTTGGACACATGCATATACTGATGGTTCGGCAACAAATGCACTTGAAAATGGGGGTGCCGGCATCCTCATAAAATTAAAGAATAGAATTCACTCTATGGCAATTGCCACCGGAAAATACTGCAATAACTTCTGTGCTGAAGCAGAAGCCCTGAAACAGGCAGCTGAAACTCTTATTGAATGCAAAGCACAGGCAGAAAAACAGATAGTAATCTTTTCAGATGCCCTCTCAATAATATCAGCGCTGAAGAGCCACCAAACTAAAGGATTGAAAGATCTGATAATCTCCCTTGAAAGACTAGCCGAATGCTTCAAGAAGTGCACTATCCAGTGGATACCAGCCCATTGCAACATACTAGGAAATGAGGAGGCAGATAGACTTGCTAAGGAAGGAGGTGCCTTACAACAAAATGATATAGAGACAACTTACGCAACGGCCAAGACTACTATAAAGGCTACATTCAAGTCCAAATGGGAAAGAGAGCACCCGAGACATTTGAAAAATGATGCATATCATCAACTATCCAGAAAAGAACAGGTCATAATTTTTCGGCTACACACTGGTCACAACAGATTGAGATACCATCTGTACCACAAATACAAAATTGGTGCAACAGATCTCTGCACCTGCGGTACCAGCCCAATGACAGTCGAACACCTGCTGCAATACTGCCCAACCTACAGTAATGAACGGAGTGGCATATGGCAACAACCCACTTCTGTCAACGAAAAACTGTTTGGAGATGTTGGGAACCTTTAATTGACCACTGCCTTTATTAGAGTCATAAATGTGGAAGTCTGAAGGCGAACGAGGAAGAAGAAGAAGAATTAGAAAAGGAAATGAGTGAGAGGCTTTCAACAAATTCAGATCAAGCCTTCCTGTCCTATGCCATCTGTCCAGTTGTTTTTCCATGTCTTTGCATACATTTCATGTCTGTCTCCATTTCCCTTCTCCTTTTTTTTTTCCTTTACCTCTCTTATGTTCTCAACATAGCACCATTTTTGCAGTGTTGTTTTTCTTTGTTTCTCTTCCTTGCCAGCATGTTACATTTCAATTACTTGAGAAATTCAATGTGATTATTTACATCAACTGTGAAGACAAACCTAGGCAATGGCTAAACAAAATTCTGACCTCAGAGATGCTAGACCATGTAAAAGAAGCTTTAAATAAACAAACTCATGGAAGAACAAACACATTTTGAACAGCAAAATCATATGCAGATCAGGTTGCAAGACTCAGAATCATCAATGTCAGGCACATTTATACATCAACTTTGTGGACACTGAGAATTTATTTCCAGGTTTTTACTGAAGTCTTTGTTGTGTATACAAACATACTTCAAACACTTCAGTTTGTTGTTAGTCTCAAAATTGAACCTTGTAATAACAGTATTGATTGGTAGTGATTGTAAAAAAAATCTTTACTTAACCTATGATTTTGTATTGCATGTCATCCAGGAGTATTATTGGAATGGCTTCTCTAAAGATTCAGACATTAATTCTCAGACAGTTGCAGGCATTAGCAGGAAGAGATTAGGAGAGCATAAAGTAAAACAGTCAGATATATGGAGAAATGAAGGTACACATGTAAATAAGCTTCTTTTTTAAGCAATGGAGCATCTCAGTTGAGGCTGAATGCTGGTGCATATAATGTAGGCTCTTGTGATGTTTTTATTGTGTTACTTCAAGATGTTTGCCACCCCATGGATCATCTGGATCATTCTGTAACACTGTTTTCTTCTGTAGCTAATTTATTGGAGGAGGGTTTAAAAAGTAGTCATGGTGAAATCAAGCATTAAGAGATCTTACTGCTTAAACTACCACATACAAAATATTGATACTGACATCTTTGATACACTTGTCTGTAATCTAGCATGACCTGTAGTTAAAGTGGGAATAGTAGCACATTCAATAAGACACATGCTACCAGTCTAGCTATTGTCTGGAGACATGGTCTGTAGAAAGGGGTAGCTAAGTGCAGAACCTGTTTTACAACTATCAGTAAAAGAGTGTTTCATACATTTATTTCCTCATGAATGAAGGATTGTACCTTCTATTCTTCATGAGAAGCATGGGAAAATCACAGCATTTGTGGTGATGAATTTTCAAGTGGGCTGTTTTACATGATAAGATTGCAAGCCCTTAGTCACATCTGAAGCTGTGCCATTTTTGAAGCAGTTGTCCTCATCTTTTGCCTTCTTATAGAACCCCTGAAACTGCATAGATTTGTACCCATAGTGGTAGGTTACAATTGAAGATGGACTGATAGAATAAGTGAACATAGGAATAAGTACCAAAACAGCACAAGATGATCTCATTGAAGGCTGGCTCAAGTAAAAACTGCAGAAAATGTTAAATATAAGTTTTACAGAGTGAGAATCACTGGCATATTTATAGGGATACTGTTACACAGTAACATCAAAGAAAAGTCAATAACACTAATCTTGATTTCAGAAAAAAATTACAATGAACCTTTATTGATGAAAACAAAATGTCATTTGTATACAGTTCAATCTTGTCTACACAGTTACTGACAGATCATCGTTAGGACTTTTAAGTAATTGATTTAATTTTAGTGGTTCTACAAAGTTATTGATTTTTTTTCATTAGGACTTTTATGAAGTTGTTAGTTCATGGTGGTTTTACCTACAGTAGTGTGATGGGGCTGTAAAGTCACCCTGGAGGCCCCCCCCCCCTCATTGTTCATGGCAGATTTATCACCCATATATTTTCGATGTGCGCGCAGCACTCTGGGATGTAAAAAGTCTTCAAGATTGATGAAAAGACCATAATAAAGCCTAATAATTAATTTTCGTGTGATATATTTGATAATTGTGTGCCATATCTGTGTTTTCATGCCTGATAAAGCAAATATCGCGAGTGTCATTTAAGTAGCTAAATTAATCCGCGCAGCGCGGACTAAGTTAAGTGTTTAGGCTTAGCGGTATATATAAAGAAATAGCGAGCCAGCAGCGACCTTTCCTAGTATCAACCCAGACGAGAGAGCAAACGACGAGGTGACCGGTGTAGGTAGCAGATGGACCAGAGCACATTAGCAACTGAGCACTAGCTGGGTGTTTTGTTTGTTTAGTGTTTGGTTTGTTTAATGTTTGCTTCAGTGTGCTCTTAGTCACTGAATGGGTTGTAAAAATAAATACAGCCCCTGCCTCTAGAATCAAGAGTTTTATTGTTGAATCGGGTCGGTGCAAGTGTGAAAAGAGAGTGATCACACATCACAATATAATCATCATCACCATCTCGCCCACCCTATCACAGCAGCTAGATTCCAGACTGCAATCACAGTCACTCCTGATTTATCCAGGTGTGGGAAAAGGTTGTGGTGTTAATAGAACTATCTCAGGATTCCAAAGCTTTCTTTCCCTGATCTAAGTTTCTTGTCATCGATGAAAATGGAAGCTCTTCGAGTAGACTACCCTAAAGAACCACTTGGTTGTACTTTGTTGCTAACAAAACAAGATTTTGGCAAAGGTAAGCCTTTGCAACTACCGCTGCTAGGTCTATGACATGAGAACTCTTCAAAGTTTTCAATTTCAGTGTCTGGGCCTAGTGAGCTCTAGGGTTAAATACAAAAAATCTCATTTTCAGCTGACAGATGTATGGGACCACAAACCATCTTTTCTAAACAATTTCTCATCTGAAATTAATGAAATCCTGAACACTCTTCCCTTGAAAAAATGTCAGGGAAATACATTTTCTTTACCATGGTTTAAGAGCATGAAAACTAATTATAATCATTACTACAGCAAAGTAGCCACCATATCAATTACATCCCATTTATGTTAGCTGCCCAGCAACTATCTGTTCTATTCAAGCCAGGACAACTACTTTTGCTGTGGTGGAAATATCCACTGATTTTGTAATAGAAAAGAGGGAAGTTTAAACTACTGAATGTGCGTTAATCTTTATTCATTGGGCTAGAAGAAATTTACAGTTTTCATGCAAAGGACCATCCATGTGTAGATTTTCATTGTTTTATAATAGTTAAACAGCGTCAAATTATCCTTTAATTTATGATAGAGGTGATTTATTTATTTATTTTCTGAAAACTTGTTAAGGAGTAACTAAACATTATCTCCCCTTAATTTGATCTGTGCAGCATGCCTCGTTAAATTAGGGAAGTCAATTTTATGAGCTTGGCATAACAAGAACAGAAAGGCTTTGTCATACTTCATGAGAGAAAACATTGTTTAGTCACCAGATGTTTGTATTTATAAAGTGTTTTTTATTTATTTTTTTATGTGACAGTAGATGTGATTGAGATTGTCATACTTGAATAGGTATTTAGAATATTGTTTAGTCATCAGATATGAGTATTTTTAGTCTCTCCTGCTCACTCTCCTTTACTCTTCTTCTTCTTTGATCCATATCCGCCGACTGTCAAAGCAGTCAGTGGCCATCATGCCTGGTGGCATCTTGTAAAGCAGCAACAAATTGATTCCACTTTGTTCGATTGGCAGCCATCCTTCGTACAGTGCCCCAACTCTGGTTCATTCTTTGCATCTCGGCTTCCCCAGTTCTCCTCCAAGTTGTTTTTGGTTGGCCTCTCTTTTGTTTTCCTTCGGTGATCCATAGCTGTCGTAACACGGTCTATTCTTCTCTCCATCTTTGTCTCCCTTCTCTTCATGTTTCTCTCTTTCTCTTCTTTATTCTCAGTAATTTTCATGTTACACTATGGTATTCATGCTCATGTATAACTATTAGTATAAGTAGTAGAAAGTAGCCATAACTAATTATTTCTCAACTCATTTCTCAATAATTCATATTTAAAGAATGCTGCACATAAAATTCAGTTATGTCCATGTTCTATGACATGTCTACTTTAGATATATATCTACAATGTTAATACAGTGTTACTGTGTAGAAGTAATATTTACTCATACACGTTGTACAAAAAAAAATTGTAGAAATATAAGCATAATGGCTTTCCAGTTTATCTTTCTATAATTCATACCTTAGATGCATGTACATTTGAACACAATCTTTCTTGGTAAATGTCTCAGTAGTAATTTATGCCCATGCACACTATATAGTGACATTACAGGTTCATGCCCTTTTATCTGAACACCCACCTGCATGGAGGCATACCTGGTGTTGGTCATATATGACCACCAGTTATGCACAATTTCTATAATATATGTACAAATGTGGAAGTGAACCTCTGTCTGTGAGGCAAATCACATCCTTATTGACTCCTTAAATCATCCACACACATTCAGGTATACCCCCTGTGGTGCAACTTGTTGAGGACCCAGCATTGCATATGATTAAGATGGACATTTTGGAATGGAAATAACAACACAAAAATTTAAAATTTACAAAAGATATAAAGTAACAGGTAATACATCCATCTTTACAGCAGAATTAGTGAAAATCTTAAAAGCTTTAGAAATAGTTGCAGTTATATAGTGTCTAGGTATCACTGAAATTGAGCAAAACTCATTTTATCAAAAACAAAGTTTGAATTTTACTGACACAGTACTGTTACTCCACAGATCTATCAGGTAATGTCATGAGCTTCTTTTCCTGCAAAAAAGTTTTAGTCATGACAGAAAAAAATAATTATTAACAATATAATATTTGTAATCATCTCAGGACTGTTTGGAGGGAAGTAATTCAGAAATAAATTGTTATTACTCATTTCTTACATCCATGGGAAGTAATAAACAATAAAAATATTAATGAATATATGCGATTAGCGACCACATTAAAAAAAAAACATTTTGCATCACCATTTAAAATTATTAAATGTATACTATTAGTTTCATAGTATGCAATACACCATGAACTATTAACATATCAGACAGAAACAAATACTTCTTAAATAATCTTATAGCTGCATAACTTTTAAATCATACCTAATATGACGCTACAAAACATACAGAATTAAAATTTGTTATGCATGCCATAATTATCTGAAGTTTTTACTATCATGTTTTATTCAATGAATTTCAGGTGACCATTCCTGTAGCCAGCAATCCCGCCTATACTCTAGTGTTGACATTCCAGATTTGAAATTTATGAACAGTTTCATAAAGAGTGAACCAGTGCAAAATGCCGCATTCAATCAAGTGTTGCTAGAAGTCACAGAAAAAATTGTGAGTGAAATGAAAGCTGATATAAGTACGGCAGCTGCAACACTAAATACAGACAATAACATTGAATCAAGATTAAAAGAGGTACAATCACTGAATGTCACAGACTCTGAGATAATGACTGTAGACATGATTCTGACTCCTGAGATTTATACTGCAGTCTTACAAAATGAAAACTGCAACAGGAAATCAACAATAGTCTATGATGATTGTACTTTCAACAGTGGAAGTGGAGAAGGTTTTAAATTGTGTGGCAGTGTACAATCAGATGAAATAATAATAGGTACAAAAGAGAAACTTTTCAGCTGTCATGTTTGTGGATTACAGGTTAGCAAGAAAGGTGACCATAATGAACATGAACTTTCACATATGAGAGAAAAGTGTTATATAAGTAATGTTGGTAATGTAGAATTAGCTATAGAATCCAGTCTATGTCAACAAGAAAGAATACAAAAAGCACAGAAGCATTCTAAATATGATCTTACTGGTATGCGGGCTGCTCATTTTGGTTATCAAAAGGCACATGTAATGCACCATAAAGAAGAACTACCTAACAATTGTGATGGTCTTAGTAGGTTTTCTAGAACTGATTATCCAAAGAAACCCATAATGCAGCATAATAGTGAGACACATTACAAATATGATGTCAGTGGAGCAGAATTTTATCAAAGTGATCACAAGGTGACAAATACAGAAGGAGAATCTTACAAGTGTGATGAACTTACAGGACTAAAACTTTATTCAAAATGGCACAAAAGTCAACATACAGAAGAAAAACCTTGTAAATGTAATGTTTGTGGAGCAGAATTTTTTCAGAATGCGGCTTTAAAGAGTCACAAAATGACACACACAGGAGATAAACCTTATAAGTGTGATGTTTGTGGAGCAGAATTTTCTCATAATGGGGCTTTAAAGAGTCACAAGAGGACACACACAGGAGAGAAACCTTATATGAGTGATGTTTGTGGAGCCAAATTTTCTCATAGTGGTGCTTTAGAGAGTCACAAAAGGGCACACACAGGAGAGAAACCTTATAAGTGTGATGTTTGTGGAGCAGAATTTTCTCAGAATGGTGCTTTAAAGAGTCACAAAATGACACACACAGGAGAGAAACCTTATAAGTGTGATTTTTGTGGAGCAGATTTTTCTCAGAATGGTAATTTAAAGAGTCACAAAAGGACACACACAGGAGAGTCACCTTATAAGTGTGATGTTTGTGGAGCAGAATTTTCTCAGAATGGTACTTTAAAGAGTCACAAAAGGACACACACAGGAGAGAAACCTTATAAGTGTGATGTTTGTGGAGCAGATTTTTCTCTAAATTGTAATTTAAAGAGTCACAAAAGGACACACACAGAAGAGACACCTTTTAAGTGTGATGTTTGTGGAGTAGAATTTTCTCACAATGGTTCTTTAAAGAGTCACAAAATGACACACACAGGAGAGAAACCTTATAAGTGTGATGTTTGTGGAGCAAACTTTTCTCAGAATGGTACTTTAAAGAGACACAAAATGACACACACAGGAGAGAAACCTTATAAATGTGATGTTTGTGGAGCAGATTTTTCTCAGAATGGTGCTTTAAAGAGTCACAAAAGGACACACACAGGAGAGAAACCTTATAAGTGTGATGTTTGTGGAGCAGATTTTTCTCTAAATTGTAATTTAAAGAGTCACAAAAGGACACACACAGAAGAGACACCTTTTAAGTGTGATGTTTGTGGAGCAGGATTTTCTCAAAGTGGTGGTTTAAAGAGACACAAAAGGACACACACAGGAGAGAAACCTTATAAGTGTGATGTTTGTGGAGCAGAATTTTCTCAGAATGTTGCTTTAAAGAGTCACGAAATGACACACACAGGAAAGAAACCTTATAAGTGTGATGTTTGTGGAGCAGATTTTTCTCAGAATGGTGCTTTAAAGAGTCACGAAAGGACACACACAGGAGAGAAACCTTTTAAGTGTGATGTTTGTGGAGCAGATTTTTATCGCAATGATAATTTAAAGAGTCACAAAAGGACACACACAGGAGAGAAACCTTATAAGTGTGATGTTTGTGGAGCAGGATTTTCTCAAAGTGGTGATTTAAAGAGACACAAAAGGACACACACAGGAGAGAAACCTTATATGCGTGATGTATGTGCAGCAGAATTTTCTCATAGTGGTGATTTAAAGTGTCACAAGAGGACACACACACGAGAGAAACCTTATAAGTGTGATGTTTGTGGAGCAGGATTTTCTCATAGTTGTGATATAAAGAGACACAAACGGACACACACAGGAGAGAAACCTTATAAGTGTGATGTTTGTGGAGCAAAATTTTCTCTAAATAGTAATTTGAGCATACACAAGAGGACACACACAGGAGAGAAACCTTATAAGTGTTATGTTTGTGGAGCAGAATTTTCTCAGAAAGGGGCTTTAAAAAAACACAAAAGGACACACACATGAGAGAAACCTTATAAGTGTGATGTTTGTTGAGCATAATTTTCTCTTAGTGGTGATTTAAAGAGTCACAAGAGGACAGACACAGTAGAGAAACATTATAAGTGTAATGTTTGTGGAGCAGGATTTTCTCATAGTGGTGATTTAAAGTGTCACAAGAGGACACACACTGGAGAGAAACCTTATAAGTGTGATGATTTTGGAGCAGGATTTTCTCATAGTGGTGATTTAAAGTGTCACAAGAGGACACACACTGGAGAGAAACCTTATTAGTGTGATGATTGTGGAGCAAGATTTTCTCATACTGGTGATTTAAAGAGTCACAACAGGAGAGAAACCTATAAGTGTGATATTTGTGGAGCAAAATTTTCTCTAAATAGTAATTTGAAGATACACAACAGGACACACACAGTAGAGAAACCTTATAAGTGTGATGTTTGTGGAGCAGAATGTTCTTAGAATGGGGCTTTAAAAAACTCCAAAGAATGCACACAGGAGAGAAACCTTATAAGTGTGATGTTTGTGGAGCAGAATTTTCTCTTAGTGGTGATTTAAAGAGACACAAAAGGAAATACACAGGAGAAACACCTTATAAGTGTGATGTTTGTGGATCAGAATTTTCTCCAAATAGTAATCTGAAGATACACAACAGGACACACACACGAGAGAAACCTTATAAGTGTGATGTTTGTGGAGCAGAATTTTCTCAAAGTGGTGCATTAAAGAGTCACAAAAGGACACACACAGGAGAGAAACCTTATAAGTGTGATGTTTGTGGAGCAAAATTTTCTGTAAATAGTAATTTGAAGATACACAACAGTGTATGTGTGTGTCACACAGAAGAGAAACCTTATAAGTGTGATGTTTGTGGAGCAGAATTTTCTGAAAATGGGGCTTTAAAAAAACACAAAAGGACAGACACATGAGAGAAACCTTATAAGTGTGATATTTGTGGAGCAGAATTTTCTCATAATGGGTCTTTAACACATTAACTACCGAATTGAAAAACACACTAGCCGAATAAAATTTGTTTCCCATTTTCATCCTGTAAATGTTTGCACAAAGTAAGCTGTAGTTTTCATAATTGTTTACATATTTTTATGAATTACATGTCATTTTAAAGATAAATGAATGTACTATTACAATAAATACCGGTTGTAACTCTAATATTGGTTGTTGCTATTTAACGGCTGTCCGATGGCCGGGGACTTGCAATATTTTCACAATTATAACTGCTTGTGCCCTATCTCTATCAAAATCACTATTTCAAACAATGTGCACACCATTTTCACTCTTGTCCTTGTCACTAGATCTATCAGTCAATTGTTGAAACAAGTTTCTAGCCTATTCAGCCGTTAGACGAGACGTACATGCATTTTTTGTGGTCCTATCACTATTTGCTAGGGTAAACAGTTTTACACGATTTGGTAACTAACCCAATACGCTGAAAAATATGAACATAATATCAATTTTCCAGTGTTCTACAACAACCATGCTTTGGGAATTTGTTTTCCGGTGGCAACTTAAAATCTCGAACCAGATCAGAAAGTGTTTCAGTACATTTTTCATTCATTTTATTACTATAATTAGATTGGCGCTCTGAGCGGCTTGCGGTCTTTGTTTCCGTTATAGCCAGGATTTCTAGTTTTGCTTTCCTCATCTCTTCCACCAGCTCCTCTTCCTTCCCATTCACACCTCCCGTGTTCCAAGTTCCATAAGTCGCAGTCCGCAGTCCGTTCCAGCCCGTCGCCCTTAGAATCAGTCCGGTTTTCTCTCTTGTATTGCTCGTAATCATAGTTTAAGACAAACAGGTGATTGGCCTGTTGTGCCTTTGCATGGTGGAGGGGCTGCCTCCTTACGGCCTCCATGCAGGCCGCCCTCCTCCTTTTTCATCCGGGCTTGGGACCGGCACAGGCGGAGTTTTGTTAACATGGTGCTGAATATAAAATTATCAAAGATAATGTGATGGTGGTGGGACACCATGATACAGACAAAAAAAAAAAAGCTAGCGTTTAACTATGAAATACCTTTGTCATCTCTATTCTTACAGCTTTTGACATTGCAAATACGTTCCTACATATATATATCACAAAATACAACTTAAGAATTGCTGGGCTAATTTTTATATGTTTTGTATTTAACATTCAGGCAAAAAAAAAACTGTCCAGTTTCAGACTTGATCAAAATCTGATAAGAATGAAGAGCACTTGAGTGCTACTCATTTGGGGCTGTATGTGTTTGTTTTAGAAAAACTCCATCAATTTATCTCATGTCTCATTTTTAACTGTCACTATATTGTGAGCTGTTTTCATTTCCAAGTGAATTCATGCAACATGGATACTACATCTGCTGATCACAGTTCTTACTAGAATGTGTGCTTTTGTACCAAGTGTTTCTTTATTAACTAGTAGGTTTGTACATTGTCAACCCATGATGTATTTCCTTTCACAAACTGTAATATTAAATTAAATTTCTCATTCCTAGACTAACTAACTGAGACCTGAAAGACACAGCACTGTATTAAGATACAGTTGAATTTCAAAGTGCTCTCAGGCTGTATTTTGTCCGTTATTTTTTAAATGTTTGTTTTAAGTAATGTTTTTTTTTTTTACATTTTAAGCAGATGAAACAAATAATCCATTTCATAATATGCAGAAGTGTGTTGCATTTTTTATCTTGAAGGTATCCAATTTGATCTATCAACTGCCATCTTAGCATTGAATATATCTCCATCTTCTGTCTCTTGTCTTGATGGTGCACTCTGATACTCTTTCATGTCTATCGCTAGATGTTAACTTCCCACTTACGGCACTGTCTTCCTCTACGCTCAACTCTTCCCGGCAGCAAAGGTACAGTGTTCTAAACCGATTTCATCATCCTCATCTACACAGCTGTAAATGAGCACCATAAAGTGCTCTTGATTTATGGAAGGCAAAGGCAGCAGAGACAGGAACTGGTCAGCTAAATTCAAAGAGCTGGACCTAGTATGGTGAAGTTCTCTAACACTCCACTCCCCTACAGCAGTATCTGCTATGGGTCAACTTTGACCTTTTGTGTTTTAAAACTTGTTAATCTGATTTTGATCTCATTTCTTCCTTTCATTATTACACACGTGTACATGAGATAGGTGTGTACATGGGATGGGTGTGTACATGGGATGGCTGTGTACATTCATACAATTATTTATGGTAATGGTTAGCCACCATATGCCCTGGTTGTGATCTCATTTTATCTGCTGTACAACTCAAATCATTTAGGGTGATGGCTAATTGTAAATTATGGTTATATCAGGGTTTCTTAACCGGTGGTCCACAGAGTCCTTAGTTGGGGGGAAGGGTTAGGCTGTGCAAATCCTTAAAATTTCTTAATTTAATTTTACTTTGGAAAATTACGATAGATTTTTGCATGTAAGTAAATATCTTCTTTTTACAGATTGTTATTGTATTTCAGTATGACTGTATGTAAGCTTAACAATTTTCTGTGTAATAAAATGTATTACTTGTATGCAAAAAATGTAATTGTGTATATGTACATTCTTTCTATGGAGTCCTTGGCCTTCAGTGGACAACCTAAGGTGTCCTTGGCCTTCAGTGGATAACCTAAGGGGTCCTTGGCCTTCAGTGGACAACCTAAGGGTCCTTGGCCTTCAGTGGACAACCTAATAGGTCCTTGGCCTTCAGTGGACAACCTAAGGGATCCATGGCTTTCAGTGGACAACCTAAGGGGTCCTTGGCCTTCAGTGGACAACCTAAGGGGTCCTTGGCCTTCAGTGGACAACCTAAGGGATCCATGGCCTTCAGTGGACAACCTATGGGGTCCTTGGCCTTCAGTGGACAACCTAAGGGATCCATGGCCTTCAGTGGACAACCTAAGGGGTCCTTGGCCTTTAGTGGACAACCTAAAGGATCCATGGCCTTCAGTGGACAACCTAAGGGATCCATGGCCTTCAGTGGACAACCTAAAGGATCCTTGGCCTTTAGTGGACAACCTAAGGGGTCCTTGGCCTTCAGTGGACAAACAAAGGGGTCCTTGGACTTCAATGGAATATATATATATATTTTTTTTTCACTGAATTCCCATTGTCAGTGTTATATTTGGCACACAATTCATTCTCTGTGTTTATGTTGATATGCCTTCCAAGCTATCTGGCATGTCAGTTTTCACACCCACATTTAAGAAGCACTGCTGTTCACTTAATGGTTGATGCTTTATACTTTGGTGCTGTTCATTTTTTTTTATTTTGCATTCTTTGAATTTGTGTATGACCAAAGTTTGTGTCATTTATTAGTTTTTGTTAATTGTGAACATTTATATTAACTAAATTATTTCAGTGGTTTGATGTATACTAATAAACTGTATTACTAATGTTGCCACATGTTTTGAGAATTGATAGCTACAGTAGACTTGTATGGGATGTTTTAGTTTTATGTCATTTGTGTCTTTTTCATGTGTTCCTTGGTCTCTCTCTCCCTCCCCTTAGGGATTACAGAACAAGGACTGCCTGATAATGATGTCAAAAGATTTCATCTCAGTGTGTGTCCTATCCATCTCCAGTGTCATCTTATCTCTTGTTTCACTGGCACTTGTCTGGTTTTTATCAGTTCCACATTAGTAATCTTATACCACTTCAATCCTTCTAATGTACACAAGTACCCATTTATGAAAGTCTGTAGCTTTTTGGTTGTTGTTTTTGTTGTTCATGTTTTAGAGCCATACAATAGGACTGACTTAACATTTCAATTTGAAGATTTTGATTTTTGAGTCTGACTTGATTTCTTTTGAGCTCCATATGTGTATGTTGTTTACTCATCACATTTTAGTTAACAAACACTGTACCAGTATGTCTGCAAAATTCGTGCGGGACAAGATAGATGTGAGGGGCAGAATGAGAGTTCTTAATGGAGGGATGTCCTCGTTTATCTTCAGACTTCCACATTAATGACTCGAATAAGGCCGTAGTCAGCTCAAGGCTCATGACATCTCCAAACAGTCTTTGGGGACTGAAGTAGGTTGTTGCCATATGCTACTCCATTGTTGTATGTTGGGCAGGACTTCAGAAGGTGTTCGGCTGTCATTGGGCTGGTGCCACAGATCTGTTGCACCTATTCTGTACTTGTGGTATAGATGGTATCTCAATTTGTTGTGTCCCGTGCATGGGCCGAAAAATGGTGACATAGTCTCGCCTAGATAGCTGATGATATGCATCATATAGGGAAGGAAAATTGCATCCTTGCAGCATGTAGAATCATACATATATCTTGGCAGCAGTGGAGACAAGACAAAGAGTTGGAGGAACAAATAATTATATCAAAAGGCCAGTGCTCTCAAAGCAGTGGGCAGGATATGTGGAAGGTATTCCCAATATGCCTCAATGGGCGTGTAAAAGGATACTTTACCTATGTTTTTTGTACTCTCATATTAACCATGTTTTTGAAGTGTTTTGTTTTTTGTTTAACGTTTTTACACGATGGAGTAGCCAACCCTTCCATAATCAACTCCTATGACATGCACGATAGGATGCTGTGTTCTTTTCTTTGCTGCCCTCTCAAGCCCTGGTGATATACATTGAGGAAGCCTGCTGATAGCATCACTAGGCAGTCATTGTTCTGGAACATACAGGGTTAGAGAGGTAGATGGACACTGAACAAGACATAGAGAAAGGGAACTGCTCTCTCTCAGGCAGGACTTAAAAGTCGACTTAATATGGTTGTGCATAGGGCTGACTACTGCAACAACTGGAGAGGAATCACTCTCCTCTCAGTTCCCAGTAAAATACTAGGCAGGATAATCATCCAGAGAATTTCAAAGGCAGTTGACCATAAACTGAGGAAAGAACAAGAGGATTTTAGACAGAACAGAAGATGTGCAGATCATATATTCACCCACAGGAACATTATAGAGCAGTGCTCAGAATGGCAGAGACAGATATACATTAACTTTGTTGATTTTGAAAAGGCTTTTGACAGCATACACATGGACAGAGGGTTTATGGAATTCCCAGCTGCATTGTTTCCATTATAAAAAGCCTCTATTTTAACTTTACATGCAGTGTTGGATTGAGCAACCTAACTTTCGAAGTGAAAATAGGAGAACAACAGGGATGCCCCTATCAACAACATTATTTTTGACAGTCATAGATTGGGTGACGCACCAGACAACAGAGGACAGTCCAAGAGGAATTAGAAGGACGTTTTCTACACTGGAAGACCTGGAATATGCAGATGACATTGCACTACTCACATCAACACATCCAAGAAAAAACCGATAGACTGAATAAGTATAGCCAGCAGGTTGATCTGAACATTAGTCTGAAAAAGACAGAGGTCATGACACTCAAAGATGGGCAATACTGAACCAATAACATTATTCTGGCTACTCCTGCAACGTGGCTGGTACCAAACTGTATCGGCTACTGCCGTTCCTTTGAATCGACCAGCTTTGTGGAGAGGGGGAACATGCTGCATGGACAACAGCTTGATCTCCATATAACTGTGCCCAAGCTCGGGCCCTGGAGAGAACACTCCAACTTCATCTTCTACGGACAATTAGCAGATGGCAAGAGAACAGTTGGGCGACCACAGCTGAGGTTAAAAGATGTATGCAAGAGAGATATGAGGGCACTGGACATGGATCCAGGAACATGGGAGGATGAAGCTGCCGATCGCACTAAGTGGCGATGCTATTTACGGCGCCACCTGAGATTGGGAGAAGAGAGGCTCACACAACAAGCAGAGGAGGGAAGAAAACGTCGAAAGGAGCACCAGGAAAATAAGCAGCTGAGGGCTGCCACCTCAGGGGCGCATTCCCATAGTCATTTATGACTGAAGGTTCTATTATTATAACAATAAGGAACCAGAAGTTAGAACAGACAGACACATTTACTTACCTAGGATGCATAGTAATACCAGATGGCGGAACAAGCAAGGACATTTATATCATTATTATCAACTAATAATTTTTTTAATTTCTTCATGTTTAAAGTGGTTACATAAGGAGAGGCTTAAATATTCAGATTTGAAGATATATATGCAGTCATTTAGGCACTATTAAAATGATATGATTATGATAGTTATAGAGTTGTAAGAACTAATTTTATATCATTTGCTCCACCAATTTATAATTCAAGGATAATGAACTTGCAGTGTATATAATTCCGTACTTAAACACATATTTAATATAACTATGCTTTTATAAATGTGCTTTCTCTCTTTCTTTATATTATAATAAAAGATAACTCATTAACTGCATTGCTTTTTTAAAAGTATGGTGGAATATATGTATATGTGTGTGTGTTTGTGTATGCACGATAAAGAGTAAGGGGGTGCTAAAAGGGTGGGGGGGCTTTTTAAAATATTAGTTGTCAAAAGGGGACATTGCTACTATCAGGGTTGAGAAACACTGCTATAGAGGGTAAAGAAATTCCTAAACATCTGAAGATCAATGACGAATCAAAACACACAGAGCTCTACATCCCCCCGTTATTCAATGCTCAAAATGTCAATTAATTGGACATACAGGTTCCACTTGTAGAAGATACCCCATCTGTAGATACTGTACAGGAAAACACTCATATGACCAATGTATAAAAGCCAAGGAAGACACTAACTACAAAAGTGCCAACAGGAACAGAAAATGTGCAAATTGTCAAGGCAACCACAGCGCAAGATATTTTGGTTGCCCAGTTTACCAAGCAGCCAAAAGAGCACTGAAACAGTTGGCAGAACAAAATATACCATTTACAATTGCACTAGAACAACAGAAGGCAGAAAGAACCCCCTTAAACTCTCAAATAGACCCACAAAATGCCCCACATCAAATAAGGTCATCTATGCACACAAAGGAAACAAGGGAAGCTACATCAACACAGCAGAAGGGAAAAAACACAAGAGAGATAGAAAGGGCAATTAAAAAAGCAGACGAAATGTTAGAATGCATCAAAAAAGCCCAACAAGAAATGAAACAAGATATCACCAAAATAACTGAACAAAAAACAGAACAAGAAGAGCTGATAGAGAGAAACAGATCAAGAATACAAATTAAAAGCCAAGAAAAAGTACAAGAACAAAATGAAATATTTGAAGTCCAGAACCAAAAGGAAACATGGAAAGAACAAGTTGATAAAAACATTGAGGAATTCAGACAGTTCCTTGATTCATTAGACCAGTTCAAACTAACTCTGCGGCAGCTGATAAGAAAAGATGTCGAAGAAATAGTAAGACTAGAAGCCAAGAAAAGTCACGGGAAGATTGCATAAGCAGCCAAACACCAGAGGAAATACAGTTTAAAACCCAGCTAAGACCAAATAAAAGCAACTTACACCAAATTAACTAAAAAAGAAACGGAGAACAGGAACATACAAATAATACAATGGAATTTCCGTAGTGCTAAAAAGAATCTCTCTCCATTATTGGGGCAGTACACAAATATGCAAGCAATTTTTGCTGTTCAAGAAACACACCTCAATCCCACAAACAGATTTAACAACCCAGCATACATCACTCTTAGAAATGACAGACGAGTCAATAAAGGGGGAGGAGTAGCATTCTTGGTTCATAAAATATACCATATAACAGACTGGGAAACTTTCAATTCAGAAAACTTTGAAGTAATAAGTGTAACTATAAATAGTGACAGAGAAGCACTGAAAATAATTAACATATGCTGCCCCAGCGGCGACATACTAGAACAGTACATCAAAGTAATTAGAGAAAGAATACAGATCCAAACTATAATAGTAGGGGACTTCAATGCACACCACAAAGCATGGGGAGGTAACAAAATAGATAAATCAGGGACACTACTACTGGACTTCATAGAAAACATAGAATTGATATTACTGAATGATGGAACAACAACAAGAATCAACCCAAGTGCAGATCAACCCGACTCATCATTATACATCAGCATAGTAATAGCCAACTTAGCCAAAGCAAAATGGGAAAAATTGAATGAACGAACGAACTTTATTTTCAAAAGGTTGAGAATTGGGCACACAGGCCCGTCTAACATTCTGCCCTTTCTTTCAATCACCTTTCATACTGAATTCATTTATTCTCGTATGCATTTTACATATCAGTTTCAAGGAATGATACTAACTCAGATCACATACCCATAGAGATAACAATCAAACAAAAGTATACAGTAAACAAAGCAGTAAAAAAACCAATATTCCACTATAAAAAAGCTGATTTTATAGCTTTCCAAACTGTAATGGAAAGATTGCAACTAGACAAAATAATTAGTGAAGATATAGATAAGATGATAGGAAACTCTTTACAGAGCGATACAACAGGAAGCAATCTGATCATCAGAAGTAGTCCCCCCGTCCGACAAGTGTTTCGGCCCGGTATACTCCTTTACACTCTAAGGGGGGCGGGCCCACTTGGGTCATGACTCCCAAGCGTCTCAGCCTCCTGTTGTCTTGTATCGAAAATGAACCCATTTCACTTATGGTAGCAACTTTAAAATCCACAACTCCGCCAGCCGTGGAGGCAATTGTGAAAGTAACAAAGAGAAGACAAATTATTCCGTTCGTTCCGTCGCACACACTGAGACACCATCGCGAAACCAACGAGTCTAGCCACTGCGCGTTCGCCACTGAAATTCTAACACTGACACCCCTATGATATATACCGCCTGTTGCCCCTCAGTCACAGCCCATTCACTAGTACACCAAAAAACTCTGCGTATTGTGTACTTAGAAACATTCCTGGTGTCTTCTGTACCGCAGCGTTTATTGTCACAATTTCCATTGCCCATTGCGGTTGTTCCACAGCCAGCCTGATGCCTTTTCGGCAGTTTCACTAAGCTTCTTCAGTGCCCTTGTTCTCGACTGTCCCCTCAGCCCCAACAGTTTCAATAGATCATACACTGATGCAGCCACAAGCCCTCTTGAGCCCACTTCAACAGCCATGACACTTGCAGTGAACCGATCGTGTCTCAGATCCGCGGCCAGATCACTATACTTGGCCTCTTTGAACGAATGTTGCTCGTCTAATCTGGATTCAAATGGCATGGTCAGTTCAATCAGTATGACCTGAAGCGTTGCTGAAGAATGAAGCACTATATCCGGCCGTCTCCGCGATTTTCTGATACTCTCTGGACATGCCCCTCGTCCAGATAGGTCTACCGCCATCTCCCAGTCGTTTGCACAGTCAAGAAGAGATGGTAAACTGCTACCAGGTTTACTCGGTTTGGGGTGTGCTGACTTTCCTGCCCTCAGAAAGTATGTATTTGCGGTGTTCGGCCTGGGTTTGCTATTCGCCTTCATCCTTGCCAGATCTATTGTCGCAGCAAGCTCATTTAGCACTTTGTTATGGCGCCAAGTGTATCGCCCTTGCCCTAATGACACCCTACACGCTGAGAGTACGTGTTCGAGTGTCTGCCTCTCCCGGCATTTGGTCATCGCTCATCATCCAACTTTCCCCATTTCACAAGGTTGGTGGCCGACGGCAACAGGTCATACATTGATCTAACAACGAAGCTGAGCCTAAGAGGTGCCATATGCCATATATCATTCCATGTCAAGGACCTCTGCAGGGCTCCTTCCCATGTAGTCCATTAGCCTTGTTGGACCTGCTGCACTGCTTTTTGCAACCTCTTATCATTCTCAGCTCCTCGTATCTCCTGAATTACCATGTCTCTGCGCTCCCTGCTTGATGCCTTGGACCACCAGCGGATGTCTCCATGACCAAATCACCGTCTATTCGTTTGTGTGTATCCGATTACCTCCCTCAGTTTGAGTGACTCTTGGGCAGCATCAACAGCTTCTTCCACTCTCCACTTCTTTCCCGTTTTCAGTGTGGACTGAATGGACTTAACCACGTCATCAGCTGACTCACGTAGCATCATTGCAAGCCTTGCTTTTCCAACTTTGTATTCTTCAACAACTGACTTGAAAGGAAGCAGAAGTTTTGACTTTTTGCAGTACAGTGCTACATCTGACAGACCTGGTGGTACCCCTAGCCATTTTCTCATGAACTTGTTGACCTTCTGCTCTATAGTTTCCACTGTACTTGTGCTTATTTCATATATAAACAGTGGCCCCAGCAACTTCGGTATCAACATGAACTGGAGGCACCACAGTTTGAACTTTCTCAGGAGTCTGCTTTGGTCTATGATCTGTAGCCCTCTGTCTGCCACTTCTAATGTCTGTTGCACTGTCGTCTTCGAGTCTTTTAATGAGGCATCGTACACCCTGCCAAGACTTTTAACAGGTTCCTCAATGACAGTAGGGATTCTTTGGTTGGAAACCATAAATATGTCCTCTGCTATCTTCCCTTTCCTGACTGATAGACTTCTCGACTTCTTGGGTTTGAAGCTCATTCTGCACCAGCTGACTAGTTCATCCAGGCGTGCTAACATCCTCCGGGCCTGATGTTCATCTGATGTCAGAATTGTTGTGTCATCCATGAATGCTTTGAGCGGTGGCACGTGACACATTCCACCGAGATTTGGACCTATAGCCATTCCTTCAGCCGCATTAAGGATTACCTGCATAGCCATCACGAATAGTATCGGAGAGATGGTACATCCCATCGCAATTCCAACTTCAAGGCCAATTCACTTCGGTGTGTAATCTCTGGTTGAAAATCTTACAGCAAACCCTGCGAAATACAGCTTTAGCATTGCTGCAATCTCTTGTGGAACATGATACATTTCTAGGGCCTGCCACAACATCTGGTGAGGAACGGATCCATAAGCATTTGCTAGATCCAACCAGATTACATGGAGGTTTGTTCTGTCAGACTTTGCCTTTTGGATTGCTTCCCAGATCATTATGGCATGCTCTAGACATCCTGGTGTACCTGGGATACCTCCTTTCTGAATGGTAGTGTCAATGTACCCATTTGCCAGGAGGTACGTAGTGAGTCTTTTCGCCATCACTGAGAAGAATATCTTCCCTTCCACATTGAGTAGTGAGATTGGCCTTAACTGACTGAGGTCTATGGAATTTTGCTCCTTCGGGATGTAGACTCCGTTCGCCTTTCTCCATTCCTTGCTTACAAGCTGGGTTTTCCAGTAAACGGAGCAGTCGTTTGAGCCTCTCGGGGCATCTCTTATACACCACATATGGAACACCATTAGGACCTGGAGCTGACTTGCACCGAGCTTTCTGGACAATGCTTTCTACTTCTTGCACTGTTGGGGGCTTGGTGTTAAATTCAGCTCCTGGCTTACTCGGCCATTTAAGGCCTGCCATGCTGCTGAGCGGCTCATCTTTGCGACCATCTGAATATGTCATTCTAAGGTGTTCTTCCAGGTCTTCTTTCCTGATGTTTAGCGTACCCGACCGTGGCTGCTCAAACAGTTCTTTGGCAAACTTGAAGGGCTCCCTGGAGAATCTGTCCTTTTCCCTTCGAGTCTTCCTTTTCTTCCTGCACAACCTTTCTGCTCTACAAAGGGCATTATGTTGGCCTTTCAGGTGCTCCCAAACCTGTCGTAACCCTTCCTTCTCTGTGGCAACTGCGTTCTTGAACAGTTTTCGGGCATGCTTCTTCTGTTTCCTGATTTCTTCTATTTTAATTTGTCTTCTACTTTTTCGTGGTGGGTTACTTTCCCTTGCCTCCCTCACTCTGAACACTTTGCGACAGTGCAGATATATTATGTCACCGAAGATTTCCAGCTTCTTCTCCAAAGTTATCTGCTTCAGGTTGTTATCCAACTCTTTTGCCAAGGCTTCGTCCAGCTGTTCCCAAAGCCCTTTTGCACTGGCAGGTGGAAACTTGATTGCATCTCTCTTCCCGTCCAATAAGTGTGTGAGATCATCATCAGGCAGATCAACTTGAATGTACTCAGCACTGTGGATTGACTCCTGACTGCGTTCTTCTAACGTCTTATCCTTCGAGACACATATATATTTATAGATGTATAGATACATATTCGAACAATCTAACAGTAGAAATACTAAAAAAATAGCCACCAAACACATACCACACTCTAATATGCCACCACACATATCTCCAAAGCAGAATAACAGAAAAGAGAAAACAGAACACTGGAATAAAAACCCAGCTACTTGGTTGACAAACAAATGTACAGAAAAAAACTAAAGAAAGAAAACAAGCCCTACATAACTATAGAAGAAATAGAACCCAAGTTAACTATGAACAGTATAAGAGGATAAGAAATGAAAAATAAAATAAAACTACAGGAAAAGGAAACGTGCTGGAAAACCTTTTGCCAAACCCTCAATCCAAGCACTCATTCATTTAAAGAGGTGTGGAAAAGATTAAAAACCATTAAAGGGAACCCAAAACGAACAGTAATGCCTACTATCAAAATTCCAGAACTGGCAGAATCAGACAAACAAAAAGCAAATACCCTAAGTACTTCTATAATGTTAGTGCTAGGGAGAACCTGGGTCACAAAGAAATATAAAGAAGAGAAAAACTCATAACATAAATAAGGAAAAACGAGACAAATGATACAGGGGAGAAATCTTATCTGAACACCGAAATTACTGTAGAGGAAGTAGAAAAGGCGATAAATGAGAAATCAAACTCAGCATCAGGACGCGACATTCTTAGTTACGAAATACTTTTTAAAAATAAGATACCAAAATATACCATAGAAGTAATAATCTCTGTATTCAATATTATTTAAAAAACAGGTAGAATACCAAAAGGCATGTAAAATAGCAGTAATCATACAAGTACTAAAACCAGATAAGGAGGCCGATGATGCGAGCTCTTACAGACCAAAAGCTTTGACATCTCACATAAGGAAAGTAATGGAAACTGTGATGAACAATAGATTAAAGTACCACGTGGAAATGCACAATCTTTACAGCCCAACCCAATCATAGGTTACGGAAAAGAGAAGCACTATGGACCAGCTTTTCAGACTAGAACATGGGGTAATATCAGGATTTAAAAGAAATGCAAAAACAGTAACCGTATTAGTGGATGAAAAGTTGGGGCTTCCAAAATAATGTAAACAAAACAGTAGGTATGATATTCAGCAAAGGAAATTTAAAAAAAAAAATAACAAAATCAATATAACCATTAAAGGACAGAAAATATGTACCTCCTCAACAACAAGATTTATGGGCATAACTTTAGATAACCAACTAAATTGGGATAGACATATAGACAATTTAGTAGAAAACTGTAGGGGACGCCTAAATATAACGTACTAAGGATAGTAAAAGGTAATGGATGGGGGGCCAGCAATAAAATAATGCTTATGTTCTACATGTCTTTCATCAGAGGGAAACTGAATTATGCCAGCATAGTCTATGACTCAGCTGCAGCTTCTAACAAAGCAAAACTAGACAGAATTCAAAATGCAGCCATGAGAATCATTACAGGTGCATTTATGTCAACACCAGTAGAAGCACAAGAAGTAGCTCCTGGCATACCGCCCCTTGGTCTAAGACGGAAAGAACTAAGATTAAATTATTGGAGTAAAGTAGCACAAGAAGTGACCCACCCAGCACATAAAGCATTTGTCAAAAACCAACCAAGTGTATGGGACTTCCCCTTGAATAAAGATAGATATCCAACAGGGTGGAGAACTATAGAAGATCTAACGCAGTTCAAAGAACTGTCAAACAAAATTAAAAATAGTAATAAGTATAGAAGCAAAATATTACCCTGGGAAATAAAAACACCAATCATAGATTATTCACTTACTGAAAAGATCAAACAAAACATAGAAGATAAAGAAGCCAAAATGATAAGTAGAAATTTCATAGATAAACTAACAAAACAAAGTCTGGCCATCTACACTATTGGATCCAAAGCTGATAGTGGGCAACTAGGTGCAGCAGCAGTAATAACACAGTGGGGAATTAAAAAGAGCTACAGTGTAACTGAAGGGGCTTAGATTTTTACCGCAGAGATGATAGCAATTCTAAAAAGTTTAGAAATAATCGAAGAGAACCCATCAGAAGCTGTTACGATATTTACAGACACTCTATCATCACTACAAGCACTAGAACACCCAGGTAAATGTAGCCGGCCAGACATAAAGGAAGAAATTCTAGCAATTAGTACATCACTAGGGAACAAAGGATGTAGTGTGAGGCTAGTGTGGATTCCAGCACACATAGGTATAGCTGGTAACGAGTTGGCAGACCAGAACACCAAGAATGGAAGAATAAGTAAAAATAATATAAGAGCAGGACTGGGAAGGTCGGAGATCAAGAGCCAAGTGAAGCCAACTATAAACGAGGAATGGACGACAACATGGAAAAACAGTAGAAAAGGCAGACACGTGTTCAAACTGCTGAAAGAACCAACGAGGACGTGCCAGGTCAGAGAAGAATTAAAGATACATTCGAACAAAAAACTGTGGCGTCTCCGTCTCGGTGCAGCACACTTTATGATAGAGGAATCACACTGCCAAGAATGTCAGGAAGAGAATGACATAGACCACTACCTGATCCACTGTAAAAAGTACGAACAACAAAGGCTTGAATTAAAAACTTACTATAGAAACAACAATACAGGCATGACAGGTGATAAGGTTTTAAGTATAGATGCCCCAGGAGATGCACAATCAATACTTAAAAGATATATGCATAAAACAAAGGAAAACATATAAGGTTAGTGTATGACACTATTTCGCAGTGCATCTTTTGTACGAAAAGTCAGCCGAGCAACGCTTCTATAGCAAAACCGGCGAGTCAGGTGACTACCGGAAGCCGGGAAATCAGGCGCGAAAGTAGTCGGGGAAAATCTAGCCAGCGTCCGGGTCGGACGCAGATATTTCCCTTTTGCCAGCGAGTTAGCTGTGAAGTTCATGTTATGGACTATTCGATATAAGTGTTTGCCATTTTCCGGGTCTGATGGATTATTAAGTTGATATTCAAGCACAGTGTGGTGTCTAGATTGTATTTGTTACAGGCCGTAGATTTATAAGTTGTCAATGAGTTCAGTGTACCATTGTCACAGTTTTGCCGCTCATGGTGAGCGATAGTCATTGCAGTGTTTGTTCAGTTAAGTCGTACTGTGGTTGTCACAGCACTATTTAGCACTGCATCTTTAGTATTGTGTTAGGCCAGAAAGTTAGCCGGGCTACGCAGGGTCTAGCCGAACGGGCATGTCACGTGACTACCGGAAGCCGGGAAATCAGGCGCAAATGCGAGGAGTTAGAATCTCGCCGCCGTCCTGCATGGACGCTGATACTTCTATTTGCCAGCAAGTTAGCTGAAAAATTCATGTTGCGGACTATTTATGCTGAATGCTTGCCATTTTGGTTCTGGTAGATTATGACGTGTAATTCTAGATCTGTGTAGTGTTTAGTGAGTATTTTCTACAGGCCGTAAATTTATAAGTTGACACTGATTTGGGGTTGTCTTTGTCACTGTTTTTGCCGCTCAAGTGAGCGATAGTCATTGCAAGGTGTTCTCAGTGTAAGTCGTACTGTCGTGTATGATGATGATAGATTGAGCTGTTATGCAAGTTTATAGGGGCATTTCATTATTGTAACTTTGATGCGTTATTGGCCGTGTGTGGCCGTATTGTGTGTGCTTATGATTAAAGGGAAGTACCTGTAGAAGGTGTTGATTACCTATGTCAGCCGTTTGTGTGTGGTGTCATACTTCTAGAAGAACGAGCTTATTATTGTTATTATAAATCCACACTGCAGTGGTGCAACCATAGGAAATTGGTTCTTGACAACTGTGGAGCTCTGTTCCGATTATTTAGAGGCCGTGGGGCCAATATTTTACAGCATTATATTATATTTGACAGCTGAGGGCTCCATCCGACTTTTTTGTGAGCCTAAAGGCCGTAGGGCCAATATTTATGCACACATGTCAGAAGTTATAGCAGCGAGTGTTCATGTCTGCATATTTTCCAGTTTTTCTCTGTAGTGTGTTCTGGTTTGTCGATAAACAATATCAGTGAATTGTTGACATTCAGAGGGGCGACTCGTGGCAGTATGTGACCCAGTTTTGAGGTAGTGCACAGTAAAAGGTTAGCGTTGTCTATAAAGGCGAGATTGATATTTATGGTGTTCGATGTGTTTGGACAGCTGGTTAAAGTGCAGTGTTGTGGTTCGGTTTCTGAAGTGACGTAGTGAAATGAACTGGGCTTGGATATTTTACGCATTACCGTGCCAAAAGACATTAACGTTATCATCTGGCACGTAGACTTGTGAAGAAGTCTTGTTATCTGGACATTAGTGATAACATCGTGTGGAACATTATTTTCGTTTTGATGTCTTCAAGTCTGTGAAGTCTAGTTCGTGCTGGTTCATCTACCATCATCTGTGTCTGTGGAGCTACGCGGAGATACATTGCTGGATCATCAGTTAATTTATTGTTTGAATATCTGTGTATGATTTGTTGTATTTATTTTTATTTTTTTTTTGTCCTTTAAATTATGTTTTCATTCTAAATTCTCTTCCATGTATATCCGCCTGGTACAACTTATCGTACAGTCGGGTCTTCCTGTTTAGTGGGATCTTTCTGTGGGGGTCATGTTGAGTAAGCTATAAGCATTTTTCTGTTCGTTTTTTAACGTCTGTTTCTTGAGGTATTCGTATGTGTTTGTCTTTCTTGCTTTCCTTTTGTCGTCTTTGTGTTTCCCTTTATGTTAGTTAATTACGGCGGTTCTGTCATTCTGATTTCCTGTCTCTTGGGATCATTATTATTATATATGATGTTATAGTATCGTTATTGCTTAATTTTATTTAGTTTATTAGGAGTGGTCTGATTTAGTTAGTGGCTAGTTAAAGTGATAGCTCTCAGCACTTCATTGTTAAGTGTAGTTGTTGTTCTAGTCTGCTGTGTTTAGTGTTATACTTGTGAGTTCAAGGGTGGACGGGTGGCCAGTTTAATTCTTCCTTTTCCTACTTGTGGGAAACGATTGGATTAGACTGATTTCTTCTAGGGTGTGGCTCTGTGTGTTTAGTGGTGGAGTCAGGCAGAAGGTTTTCCTGCGACTGCCCTACTTAACATACCATGATCAGTACTTTATAGGTGTGCTGGTGTGGTTTGTATTTACATTGTCGTGTACGTTCACTAATTCTATTGTTGGGTTTAAGTGGTGTGATCTCTTGTTCCTTCTTGCTATCTTGTAAATACGTTAACAGGTATCCCTTGTTTTTGGTCGTGTCAGTCACGCATTGTATATATCAGTCTATCTCTGCTCAACTTTGTTTGTCATCTTATTCACAGTGACTGTTAGTTATCGTTGCGTTTAGTGTGTGTCTTTTCATCTGTGCAGTGTCCATTTTGTTGCCACTTGTAAACAGATTAGATAGAATATAAAGAACCGAAATACATACTGAGTAGCAGCCCCAGTGTGGGTGCTAGTAACAGCCTATGGTGTAAAAGCTGATTTATTGTCAAAATTTGTATAGTGTTGGTATAGTACTAAGAAGTAGTATCAGCTAGGGAAATACAATTTTCGACTATAGTAAGGTTGTGTTCAGTTGTATCACAGAGACTAAGTGGTCGGAAGGACCAAAACATAAAGAGTGAAGAGACAGTAGCCAAGAGGCTAATTGCGGAGTGAAGTGGATTACATATAAAGTAAGGGGTGAAGTGGATTATATATATATATATATATATATATATATATATATATATATATATATATATATATATATATATATATATGCCATCACCGGTGTCAATACCTTGTCGAAATATGGCGGCTTGCGTACCCTGATTACCCACAGAGCTATGCCAGCGGGAGTTTTACTCCTGGAATGTTCTACCAAGCTGGACAGGTTTGCGCGGGCAGGGGTCAGACTAAGGCAGACACCCTGGTCCTCCAGGTTGGGGGTTTTAGCATAGGGCTGACACCCCTGTCTATGTAAAAAAAATTGAAGTTACGGAAACAACAACGAATAAACAAACTTTGCTGCGGGACGGACATCCAGAATCTGAGGCTCGTATGACTGTCAGTGGTGAAAGCCGAAAGGAAGCCACTGACATGAGAACGGACGTCCTGACCACAAAACATGATACAAGAATAGGATTTTGGAATGTCAGGACAATGAATGAGACGGGTAAACTAAAACAGGCCACGGCTGAAATGAGAAACTATAGGTTACACATTCTAGGGATAAGCGAGAGCAGATGGACAGGGGCAGGAAAAATTAAAACAGCAACAGGAGAAACAGTACTTTACTCTGGAAGAGAGGATGGACAGCACAATGAAGGTGTAGCCATTATTCTACAGAAAGGAATAGAAACGACATTACTGGAACGGAAACTCATCAACAAGAGACTGATAAGATTACGATTGAGAGGTAGATTCACCAATACTAAAATAATACAATGCTACGCACCAACGAATGACAGCGATGAAGAGGTCAAGGATGAATTCTATCAACAACTGCAGAAAGAAATGGAAGACACACCTAGATCTGATCTTATTATAGTAATGGGAGACCTTAATGCGAAAGCTAGTACACACAATACATATAATGAAAGAGTAATGGGGAAATGCAGCAGCGGAACAGCAAACGAAAATGGGGATAAATTGATATGTTTCTGTAGTATTCACAGCCTGGTCATTGGAGGAACACTTTTCCCACATAAAGAAATTCACAAATTAACATGGGAATCACCAAATGGTCGGGACATAAACCAGATAGACCACATCATGATTAACGGTAGATGGAGACATGCATTACAAGATGTGAAGGTAAGAAAAGGTGCAGACGTGGGAAGTGATCACCATTTAGTACCATAGTAGCAAAACTGAAAGTGAAACTAAGAAGGGCTGGACCAACTGTAACTACACAGAAAAGGTTTGACATCAGCAAATTGAAGGACCCCCTTACCAGAAAAGCTTTTGCGGCTGACATAAAGAAACGATATCAATTTGCCAAAAGTCAGGAAAAGACATTGACTGATGATATAGACCAGAAATTCATCACCATTTCAACAATATATAAGGAAAGCAGCAAATCATGCTTGGGATTCCAGGAAAGGAAGAAGCAAGACTGGATAACACCAGAAACATTAAACACCATAACACGGAGAAAGGAAATGAAAAGAAAAAAACAGAAGCGAAGTCCCCCAGGTTAAAGCAACTATGTAGCGAACAGTACAGTCAGTTGGACAAGAAAGTTAATCGCCAAACCCGAGCCAACAAAAGGAATTTCTTAGACGATCTTGCAAGACTGGCAGAAGAGGCAGCACTGAGAAATGAACAAAGCACAGTATACAAAATAACTAAATTCATCAGCGAAAAACGAGGTGCAAACAATATTACATTAGTAAGAGATAAGCAAGGAAATCTCATCACGACAGCAGAGGGACAGGAAACAAGATGGGCAGAGCACTTCAGAGAAACTCTGAACAAGGAACCACCAGAGACACAATTGAATGTTCCTGAGGCTGAAAACGATCTAGATGTAAATACAGACATTCCAAGAAAAGAAGAAATCATTACAGCAATCAAATGGTTAAAGAACGGAAAAGCTCCTGGCCATGATAACTTAAATTCAGAGCTATTTAAGACAGACCCTGAGCTAGTAGCAAAACTATTAAAACCTCTATTTGCACAAGTCTGGAAATCAGGGACAACACCATCAGAGTGGAATAAAGGAATAATTGTCAAATTGCCCAAGAAGGGATATCTTGCAGACTGCAATAATTGGAGAGGAATCACTCTTCTCTCAGTTCCCAGCAAAATACTAGGCAGGATAATTATACAGAGAATTTCAAAAGCAGTACACCACAAACTGAGGACAGAACAAGCAGGATTTAGAAAGAACAGAAGATGTGTAGATCATATTCACTCTCAGGAACATTATAGAGCAGTGCTCAGAATGGCAAAGACAGCTGTACATTAGTTTCGTTGATTTTGAAAAGGCTTTTGACAGCATACATAGGGACGGTTTATGGAAAATGCTGAGGGCTTATGGAATTCCAAGCTGCATAGTGTCAATCATAAAAAAGCCTCTATGCCAACTTTACGTGTAGTGTTGGGCAGAGCAACCTAACCTTTGAAGTGAAGACTGACGTACGACAGGGATGCCCCTTATCAACCACTCTATTTTTAACAGTCATAGATTGGGTGATGCGCCAGACAACAGAGGGCAGTCCAAGAGGAATAAGATGGACTACATTTTCTACATTGAAAGATCTGGAATATGCAGATGACATTGCATACTAGCACATTCACATCAACACATCCAGGAAAAAACGGATAGACTTAATAAGTTTAGCCAGCAGGTGGGCTTAAACATCAATTTAAAGAAGTCAGAGGTCATGACGCTCAATGTGAGCAACCCTGAGCCCATATCAGTAAGGAATCAGCAACTGGAACAGAATGACACCTTCACATACCTAGGATGCATAGTAACACCAGACGGCGGGGCAGGCAAATACATCAGCATCAGAATAAATAAGGCAAGAACAACCTTCTTTAGCCTAAACAACATCTGGAAGTCATCTTGTTGCACCTATTTGTGTGTTGTGGGATAAAGAATGTTAATTTTACTGCTGATGAAGATAATCAGCACAGATCGGGCTTACGTATGGCCGACAGATGTGTAAATATATATACGCGAATGTGTATAGGTTCTTTAAGTGTGTCTGTGGTACAGTCACTCACACCACAGCAACGTACGGTAAAGCATAGACCAACGGATAAGACTAGTATGCGTATCCAATTCACAGTACATAGTTTATTCATACGGTAACATTGGCATCAGGGACGATACACTTCACAGTTTACAATAGCATACAAAAAACCATGGCATATAGGTTGCAAAGAACGTCGTAATTTTCCAGTATAATATAAATCTATAGGAAAGAACATCTATCAAAAGGACTGTCTACATTACAGTTCACCACAGTTCTCATTTCATAGTATTACAGTGAAAATATCCGTTAACAAACGACTGCATACATCGCAGTTCTAGTATTATAACAGTAAATCCATCAAGAAGACTGCATACATCGCAGTTCTAGTATTATAACAGTAAATCCATCAAGAAGATAAATATGACTAATAACACTGGCCGGTACACTCCATGGCCTCAACACCTCTTCAAAAATCTCCTAAATTCTCCCTTTCACAAATATATATTGGAACACACTAACGAGATGGAAAAAACGTCCATCTCGGAGCTCTGCTCGAAAAACACTGTCACGAAATTACCGCTGCTCAAAACAGCTCAGTAAAAAACTACATGCACGGACTCACCGCGTGAGACCACCGCTCAGCTCAAACCGTCCCTACCCAAAAATCTCACTAGGGACATGAACAGTTTTCTTTACCATATTTTTAAACACACTAACAACTAGTCAGTTGAGCTGTGTTCAACAATTACTGAGCATACAGCTCCCAACTAAGAAATTCTCTCATCACGCAGAGCGTGTTTACTAGCGTTTACAAAAATCCGACCCGTACATTCAAGTCTTTAACACTTAACTCCCCTTAATAGGAAATATGACTTAACAGACTACACCGACCCCCGGGGAAAAAATGATATCATCATTTTTTTGACAAGTACATCAACAAAAAATATGAGGTCGATGCAATCATACTATCTACACATAAGAATTACCCTATGTTAAGTCATATCCATAAGTTCACAAAAAATTATAGAAGTAAGTAGAAAGTAGGAAATGAAGTATACAAAGTAATCAGATAAGTATACAAAGATGATCGGTTTCAAACAAAGTTAAGTATATTCAGTATAGACTAAGTAGGAAATAATAAATAGAAAGTGAAAAGACAAGATCAAGTAAAAAGAAGAATGACCAGCAATGAAAGAAAGCAATGAAATAGAAATAGGAAAAGATATCAATAATACAACATGGTAACAATTAAGTCAAACAATGCATTGCATGGAAAATAAATACAACTATCACAAACCAGCATAAAAAAAAAAAAACCATGTATATATTTATATATCAAAACCATTAAAGAAAGCTATAACAAACACAGCATAACCGACAATTTAACCAAGTTACCAAACGTATTCTTACCTAAAAATGAATTACTATAGACATCACACACAACAAAAATAATAACACCGCTATAAATAAGTTCCAACTGACGCACAATCAAGCGCTAGGTAAAGAAAAATTATCACAATGTCAGAAAAAAAAGTACAATACAAAAACTTTTCGTAACGATAAGTTACATAAAAGTAGTATTTTTTTATTTACTAGTTTAAACTTATAATTAATAGACCAAAAATGAAATCAGCTTTAACAAAATGTGTGACATAAAAAATTCCTATCCTTAAGCAGACACAAATCAGCACACGCCAGTTTTAAGGGAAAAACAAAAAATTCGTCACAGAAAAGGCATATGGGAAAACACCCTATTACCATCATTCCAACTTGCAAATATATAAGCACAACATTATGTATCCTGACTATATGCTCTAACTAGAACTCTGGATTCTTCAGTTGAACAACAGTATCAGCTGTCTCTGTTAATTCTACATGTTCAGTTTAATTTAACCTATAAGTTACTCCAGGCTGACAATCACGTTCAGCTCAGCTACAGTGTTCTTTAGCTGTAACTCTATACTTTTCTCAACCTGATATGCGATACACTATAAAGAAATCCACAATCTGCTGCTACTGTGAGATATGAAAAGGTCCTATAAAAATATCTGCAGCGGTTTAAAAAAAAATATTTAAGTATTAAAATAATCTGCTGGGACAATGTTGAATGCCTGACTGGCAAGAAGATCACATTATTTAAATTCTCAGGTGTTATGCTCTGGAAGAAATCAGTATTTCAGAATATGTTCCCAATTTAAAATACAAGATCATCTCTGATACATGTAAGCTACGTTTCAAAATTATGTTTCACAACATAACAGTTACTTCATATTTTCATATGTTAACCAGTCATGGCATAAAAATACGAGAAAGAAGTTTAAATTTAGTGAATAAAGGGACATTCGGGGCTCTCTGAAGACGACTACTGCACCCTCACAGCTAATGAGGTTGTGCACAGGGCTGGAAATCTCATCATGTATAGTAAACTGTTTTAGCAATCACAGCTGCAGGAGCACGTCAATGCTAGATGTACCAGCTACAGTGGCTCCAAGCTCCACAACAGAGCACAAAGGTCAATGATTATATGGACTAAGTGGGCATAGTCTTCTGACTAGTGTGTGTAAATACCAACTGCCCACTGCTTTCATCAAAAAGCTAAAGACGGGTGACTACTAACTGACATGCTACACCTCATTACAATTGTTTTTTTTTCGTACAACGTTTATCAAAACACAGTAGTATAAGAATAGTATGGAAATGAAATGGTGCTTTATCAAAACACAGTCATATAGAAATATTATTGTTGATGGGGTCGTTTGTATATATATATATAACTCCATGGTTACTTTGTTTCCTACTAGAGTTACTTGCCCTTATGCTAACTTCCTCTTCCTTTTCTGCTTCTAAAACATGGCTTATTAAACGTGTCGAGTTTGTATCCAGTGTGTTCAGGCTTCGTGATTATGCTTCATAATGTGAGAATGAATGACAGCCAGCCACGTCTCATTACACTTAGCAAGATTTACTATACACAACAGTAAATATCAACATGGGGGCAGCAGTGTTTATTTCTACAGAATTCGAACTATTCTGCTGAATATCTTGTAAAACGTGTGCTGACGTCATAGACTTGAGGTGAGGGGACGATAAACTGATTAAAAAAAACAAGTTTAACTCTTCTGTTGGTAGGTTATTGCTTGCATACCATTATAAGACATTTCGTCATGGCAGAACGGCCCATGTTTCGGTTACCACCCTGCCTAGACATAAATAACGTCGAACCAGACACATTTCGTAAATGGAGACGACAGTTAGAACTGTATATGGATGCAGCAAAAGTTGCATCGAAACCTGATCCCGTTCGGACGGCCATCATCCTTCACTGTGCTGGACCTCAAGCCGTTGAAGTTTTTGATCAACTTGCAGAGGAAGGAGACCGCTCTAATCCTAATAAAATTCTCGATTTGCTCCAGAACTATTGCAGCTCACGAAGCAATGAAGTATTACATACGTTCAGATTCTGGAACACACCTCTTCAAGAGCCTTTTAATTCCTTTTTGACTGAGCTGAGAACTAAGGCAGACTTATGCAACTTTAACGACAAGGATCGTATGAAAAGAGACAAAATTGTCTTTACTGTCAACAAAAGGTTGCAAGAGAAGCTCTTGAGAGAAGCTGACCTCGATCTAAAGAAAGCCATTCACATATGCAGAGTCTTCAAGCAAACTAGAAAAGACATAAGAGAGATGAATAATACAGTACAACCTTCTGAAGCAAGGGTTGAACAGGTACAGAAAAAATCACTCAACCATAAACCGCCCAAGAGAGACACTGGGCAGCATACTGGTAAAGCCTGTCAAAGTAACACTGACAGTGGGTACTTTGAACCTAGAAAGGAGTGTCATTACTGCGGACAGAAACATCCGTTGATTAAGAAAAAGTGTCCTGCATGGGGGAAGTTTTGCTCAAACTGTGGGGGAAGAAACCATTTCAAAGTTAAATGCAAGAGAGTTCACACTGTCAGTGGAAGATTCTGAAGTTTTTCTTGCTTGTGTGAAGTCTAACAAAGCTTGTACATCTGCACAACTCATTGTCAATGGAAAAATGGTAAAATTTCAGCTAGACACAGCAGCTGATGTGAATACAATCTGTCAACGCTTTGTAATGCAAGAACAATTGTTACCCACAAAACAGGTGCTTGTTATGTGGAATGGTACCAAGATGACTCCACTGGGAGAAGTTCTATTAACTGCTGAGAATCCTAAGACTGGGACAAAACACAATATAAGGTTTACTGTTGGGAAAAATAGATTCAATGTTAGCTGGGCAAAAACACACTGCAGGATCTACAGTTTGTGACAGTCAACACAAACAAATTTATTGCTAATGTGGCTACTGACAGTTCAGATAATGATCATAACTCTGATAACCATCTAGGTGTCCTGGGTGAAGCTGTGTTGCATATTGATCCTAATATTCGTCCAGAGGCACTGCCATGCAGAAAAATACCATTTTCACTTAAGAACAAGGTAAAATCAGAGCTTCAAAATCTAATGAACAGAGGTATATTAATACCAGTAGAGGAACCGACTGAATGGGTTAACCAAATGGCTGTTGTTGAAAAGTCTGATGGTTCTTTAAGAATATGCATTGATCCTAGACCCCTGAATGAGGCTTTGCAGAGAGAGCATTACAGATTACCAACTTTGGATGATGTCTTGCCTGAACTCAGTAATGCCAAGATTTTCACAAAGCTGGATGTCAAGGAAGCATTCTTGCATATCAAACTTGATGAGAAGTCTAGTAAACTTACAACAATGATTACACCTTTTGGTAGGTTCAGATGGTCTAGATTACCATTTGGTTTGAATGTAAACAGTGAAATTTTCCAGAGGCATCTAGCACAAGCTCTTGAAGGTCTTCATGGTTGCATCAATGTTGCTGATGACATAGTAATTTCAGGGTGTGGATCAAACAGACAGCAAGCAATTAAGGACCATGATCTGAAGCTTAAAGCACTGAAACATAGGTGTAAAGAGAAAGGCATTAAACTGAATGAAGCTAAAGCTCAAGAAAAGAAAGAAGAAATTATTTTCATGGGTCACCTTATTACTGCTCGAGGTGTTGAACCAGACAAGAAAAAGGTTGAGACAATACTAAACATGCCCGTTCCTAAGGACTGTCATGAGGTTCGCAGATTTTGCGGCATGATACAGTATCTAGCAAAGTTTCTCAACAATCTTTCAGAAGTTCTTCATCCAATAAGAGAACTTACCCGTAAGGATACTCCCTTTATCTGGTCTGCTGAATGTGAACAAGCCTTCAAGAAGCTGATTACTTCTACTCCAGTACTTGCATACTATGATCCTGATGAATCTTTGTGTATTCAAGTTGATAGTAGCAGCTATGGACTTGGGGCTGTCCTCCTACAAAATGGGCATCCAATAGAGTTTGCTTCAAGAGCTTTAACTGAAACAGAACAACTTACTTACTTACTTAGTCGTTCCCCTTCTACCGTGAGGTGTAGAGGTAAAAACAGAACAACGCTGGACTCAAATTGAGAAGGAACTCTTAGCTGTTGTATACGGTTAGGAACGCTTTGACCAGTACACTTATGGAAGGAAAGTTACAGTCATCAACGACCACAAACCTTTGGCAGCCATCGTTAAGAAACCTCTAAGTCAAATTCCTCGAAGACTGCAGAATTTATTGATGCGCAGCATCCGATATGACTTTGAATTCCAATGGGTACAAGGTTCCGATCTTCTTATATCCGACACACTGTCCAGAATTTGTATTTATAATGTCACATTGGATTTCTTAGCTGATAAAGAGAGCAATGCAGGAGCTAATCCACCTGTAAGATTACCTGAAATACCAGATGTGATGATGGAAAAGATTAAAGCTGAAACTCTCAAAGATAGAGTGCTTCAGAGGTTGAAGTCGACCATTTTGCATGGGTGGCCTACAAAAAAGTCTGATGTACCAGCTGAGCTTATGCCTTATTTTGACATTCGTGACACTCTGACAACGGAACAAGGCATAATACTTAAAGGAGAGCGTATTCTTATCCCAAAAGCACTGAGGCCTGAAATCAAGCAGAAGCTACACGCTGCTCATCTTGCATTTGACAGCATGATGCGCCGGGCCAGAATATGTCTTTTTTGGATCGGCATGACAGCTGAGATTCGACAGATAGCTGACAGTTGTCCAGAATGTCAAGAAACAAAGGCAAGGAATACTAAAGAACCTTTAAACCAACACTCAAGAGGTTTATCACCCTGGGAGAAAGTTGGCACTGACATCTTTATTATAGAAGGCCGATATTATTTAGTTCTGATTGACTACTTTTCCAACTTCATTGAAGTAGACTTTCTACCTACAATGACAGCACAAAAAGTCATCAGGAAATTGAAGTCTCATTTTGCTCGTTATGGTGTTCCCACAATTATTGTCTCTGACTCAGGTACTCAGTTTACGTCTGCACAGTTCAGATCATTTACTGCTAGATGGGGAATTCTTCATGTTAAATCAGCACCAGGTCACCATAAAGCCAATGGATTAGCTGAATCTGCTGTGAAACTCATTAAGGGTATGATGAGAAAGACTGTTCAAAACAATACAGATGCATATGAGGCACTACTTGAACTTCGTAATACGCCAAGACAAGGGTTTGATCAAAGTCCAGCAGAAATACTGTTCAACAGAAAACTGCGTACACTGATACCTTCTGCAGTGAAACCCGTTGCATCTCACAGTAGAGTTATTGAAAGTAGAGGCAAGAGAGACAGATCAGTGAAGAAGTATTATGATAAAACTGCTCATGATCTGCCCAAGTTGTCTCACCAGCCAGTTTACTATCAAGACCCTGAACAACCAAACTGGCTACCTGGAAGGATTGATAAGAGGCTCTCTGAAAGATCTTATTTAGTTAAAGGGGAGAATGGAGGTCAATATGTCAGAAACAGAATTCATCTAAGACCGAAAACAACACCTTTCACACCTGATCCCGTGGACCTGGAAATTGATGTTTCCACTCCAGTTCTACCCGAGCAACACGTTGTTTTGCCAGACATGGAGAACACTAGTGAAGTAAACAGTTCCAATCCTCCAGAAGTTAATCCTTCAACCCCAGTTACTTCTAGTACTGGGAAAGCTGGCAAAGAACAGAAACATTCTCTCCTACCATCTAGCCCTAAGAGACCTCAAAGAGATCGCAAGAAACCCTCTTGGATGAATGACTTTGTTCACTCATAAAGAAGGGGGGTGTTGATGGGATCGTTTGTATATATATATATATATATATATATATATATATATATATATATATATATATATATATATATATATATATATATATATATATATATATATATATATATATATATATGTCTCCATGGTTACTTTGTTTCCTACTAGAGTTACTTGCCCTTATGCTAACTTCCTCTTCCTTTTCTGCTTCTAAAACATGGCTGATTAAACGTGTCGAGTGTGTATCCAGTGTGTTCAGGCTTCGTGATTATGCTTCATAATGTGAGAATGTTTGACAGCCAGCCACGTCTCATTACACTTAGCAAGATTTACTATACACAACATTAAATATCAACAATTATGCTAATGCAATGGTGCATAAATATGAACCAACATAATATCTTAAAGAAGTTATACCATATCTTAATACAATACTATATAATGTAATATACTATACAATACAATAATATCTACTATCCTAAAATAGATAAATAGTAAGGAAAAAAACTACAGCGGTCTTGGAACATCCTATAAACTTGAAGAGGTAACATCATACAATACAGAGTCAACATGCCGACTGGCTTCACTTGATCAGTCGCACGGGCGCAAGGCGACATACACTAAGTTGAAAATAACAGATTAATTTAAAAAACATAGCAGTTCTGATTCTCATCAACAAGCCGTTGCTGTGAAAAACACAAATGAAAATTTTTGTTTTAACAACGGTAGGATTTAATGAAAGGCAACAGTTAACTTTACAATAAACCTACCAACTGTGGCTGTGTAAACTTCCGGCCTCTTTATGATAAGCAACAAACCTTCCTCCGTCACGTGTAGACAAAACAGGAGGATTAGGGAGAAGATGACCGCAACTCAAGGTAGTCACCGCTGTAGGCTGAAACAAAGTTATGCACTCACGGCAACGAGATGCTCTTTCGAAATCAAAACAGAGCAAGCAATAGTATTTGAGACCCTATTATTATTGTTACCCTGATTAACAATAACTTGTGGCTTTTGTTGAGCAAAGTTAACCTGGCGATGCAATATATCATTTAGAGATCTACTGTAATATCGCGATCTATCGCGACTATTATCTCTATTGGGAGCATTGTTATTTGCTCTATTGAAACTATTGTTTTGATTTGAACCCCAGTTAGCATAGTTGCGATTATTATTTCCCCTTTGTTTGGGATCATTGTTATGTTTTGAACCCCAGTTAGCATTACTGTGATTAATATATCTCCTTTGATCCAAATATCCACTAGGTGAATTTTGTGTTCTCCTAGAAAAATTACCGTAAGGTTGACAATCTCTAGTGTAGTTATTCCTACCATAATTTTCAGAATTGTTAGAACCAAAATGTTGTGATCCGTTAAATTGTCTCCATTTTCTTGGAGAAAGAAAATTATTACGTGATGGATCCCCTTGGTACTGTCTAAAATCACGATTATCTCTTCTACCAAAATTGTTTTTATTTTTGCATATGGGAATGTGCTTAACCGAAATATCATACTGACTATGCTGAGTATGATGAGTAACAGGAAGGATAGAATCCTTATGGTTACCAACATAATGGGTATTATTTCGGGAACAAGTACTACTAGTTTTATCCCTTGTTATGGATTTATCAGAATTTCAAAAAGTAGATATACAGTTGGTCTGTGGAGCTTTGACATGACATTTATCAAAGTTTTTACCGTGATGTACAGGACTGATTGTTACAGTAGGATTACTTATGTTGGCCTGATGCCAAGAATCAGTATTATTAGAGGCAGTGTCGTTAGTACGTGGGAAATTGTATTTGCCATGTAAAGATTTATGTACACCATGTTTGACGTTACTGTTAGCATTGAGTGCATATGGGTGACTCTTTGCATTTGTGACGTGTTGATAATCATCTTTATGTCTAACACTGTCAATATTGACAGTAGACAACACCTTGTTGCCTAGGACAATATCCAACAATCCATCAACTCGTTTCCTTAATTCCGTAATTTCTACATTTTTTAGTGAAATTTCTTCACTTTGCCTCTTATTTAAATGATTAAATGTCAAAATTTTGCACCTTTCCTCCGCGAGTGATTTCTCAATCTTTGCAATTTCCTCTCTCTCCATCGTTAACTCCTCTAATCTCTTCATTTGTACTTCTACCATACGTGGCTGAAGTCGGGTCACCTGAGCCTGAAGACCCTGGACTTGAGCAGCCTGTGTCCTCAAATGCTTCAACTCCAGTTGCAGTGCCTCAATCGCACTATCATGGCTATTCTTAAGCTCTTCAACCTTCTCGGGAGATATCGTATTCTTTTCTTCAAATTGGCGACGGAGAATCTCATTATCACTCAATACATCAAGAAGCATTTCCGTATAAGACTTCTCACGTTCCTTGGCCTCAACTTTTAATTTCTCACACATCTCCTTTTTTTCTTGAACTTCCTGCGTGAGGTTTCTAACTTCGGTATTCTTATCTTCTATCTGAGCATCCAACTCTTTGATCTTGCTTAACGCTGAATTTAATGCTGCTTGCGCACTAGTAAGTTCCAAGTTCGATTTATGTAAATCACTTGTAAGTTTTGACACTGTCTCATGTAGTCCGCTCTCTTCGGCAATACTTTCTAAGAAATTCACTCTTTCCTGTTCACTCAGTTTGTTATCCTTTATTTGCTCCTCTTGAACATTGTCATCGTGTATAGCGCGGTGTATGTTATTTAGTATGTGACCATATGGTACGTGGAGATACCTTGCTAGAAAAAAACGAAGGTGCTCACGCAGTAATTGCGCAAGATTCCTAGTAATGATTATGTGAGGAACAGACCGAAAATTAATATCCACAAACTCCTCAAGATCTGGGCCTTGTAATCTCTCAAAATCTTTACCATCCTGAAGAATATCCTCCAGCGCGGACATTATGTCTGATGTAGACATTTTATATGAGTTTCCAACTCACACAGCTAAATATCTCTTCAAAAAATTCAAATTATCCCTTAATTACCGTATAACACGTTCCTTTCTATAGAACCTTTATAAATTCATATCCATATGAGGGAAGTCAATATTATATCATTATGTAGCCAATAATTATCTATGCATTAAAAAATCCTATAATAAGTCATAAAGAATTGACGCACGATATAGACAATAAGAACAACAGTTACGAAAACAAGATACTAGAGAACAAATGATAACGTTCGCAGAATCAAATAAACAATAAAGCAGAACTAAAGAAAAAATATTACAAAGCTTGCAATGACAGCTGCGAATAGACTGACAAGACAAGCGACAGCACAGTGTATAAACGAAAAATTTGTATATAAATAAAAGATAGGAAGGATAGGGAGACACCCACAAACAAATTAATAAAAAAATAAATAACAGAGAAAATACTACGATAACAACAATAAAACGTTACGTCACACCTAAACAACTACTGTCGTAAGTGGCAAGTAGCGATCTGAACTTCAGCAAGGTTTTTAGCATTGAACTGGAATTATCGCTCAATTGACACGCACAAACTAAATCCTATAGAACATCTGACAAGAGCCAGAATTAACTTCGAGATGAACCTCGTTTGTCAGATCAACCTCCCAACCAAACCCGCATAAATATGGAACATATAACATAGAATACTCAATAGAATAGGCAAAGCATAATATAGGAAGGCTTGTTGACATACACAAAGTGGCACAGTTTACAAACAAAACCACTTATCTTCAATAAAGGAAAACTCCTGTCCTTACCGCCAAAACGATGGGCATCGATAAACACAACATATGCAAAACTCCAACGTTGAAAGTTACTGGCACTCCTCGTCAAGTCTTGAAAGGGAACAGTTGACAATAGCATCCAAACGAAGTACTTGACATCTACTTGAAACTTGTACACGAGGACTGGAACAGGTAACACTGCAACTCTTGACTTATGGCATACGTAAAGAAGGACTGGAAACACTGCAGATCTATCACTTGATCTCCTTGTATTTGTAAAGGTACAATGTCAAACACACCGTATTACTGGCTCACCACTTGACTTTAGTGGCGGAAGCCAAAGGTTAATATAATTCGCTGTTGAAATAATATTCCATATCACTGACGACCACATACATTAGTGGTTAATAGGGCGACATTGTCCAAAAACTTCTGTTACCGTTACCACAAAACACTGGAAACTACAACATATGTTAGTGGTTGCTCTGGGGATCACTGTTAAACTTCGTAGATGATATAACCCCATGAAGCTGGCTCACCACTGTTGCAACTACATGTGTGTTGTAGGATACAGATTGTTAATTTTACGGCTGATGAAGGCAATCAGCAAAGGTCGGGCTTACGTATGGCCGACAGATGTGTAAATAAATATACGTGAATGTGTATAGGTTCTTTAAGTGTGTCTATGGTACAGTCACTCACACCACAGCAACGTACGGTCAAGCATTGACCAACGGGTAAGACTAGTATGCGTATCCAATTCACAGTACATAGTTTATTCATACGGTAACATCGACATCAGGGACGATACACTTCACAGGTTACAATAGCATACAAAAAAACCATGGCATATAGGTTGCAAAGAACGTCGTAATTTTCCAGTATAATATAAATCCATAGGAAAGAACATCTATCAAAAGGACTGTCTACATTACAGTTCACCACAGTTCTCATTTCATAGTATTACAGTGAAAATATCCGTCAACAAACGCCTGCATACATCGCAGTTCTAGTATTATAACAGTAAATCCACCAAGAAGACTGCATACATCGCAGTTCTAGTATTATAACAGTAAATCCATCAAGAAGATAAATATGACTAATAACACTGGCCGGTACACTCCATGGCCTCAACATCTCTTCAAAAATCTCCTAAATTCTCCCTTTCACAAATATATATTGGAACACACTAACGAGATGGAAAAAACGACCATCTCGGAGCTCTGCTCGAAAAACACTGTCACGAAATTACAGCTGCTCAAAACAGCTCAGTAAAAGACTACATGCGCGGACTCACCGCGTGAGACCACCACTCAGCTCAAACCGTCCCTACCCAAAAATCTCTCTAGGGACATGAACAGTTTTCTTTACCATATTTTTAAACACACTAACAACTAGTCAGCTGAGCTGTGTTCAACAATTACTGAGCATACAGCTCCCAACTAAGAAATTATCTCATCACGCAGAGCGTGTTTACTAGCGTTTACAAAAATCCGACCCGTACATTCAAGTCTTTAACACTTAACTCCCCTTAATAGGAAATATGACTTAACACATCTCAATACAGCACAAGCACAACATTAAGATTATATCAGAGCTGTGTGCTTCTCTGTGGTGCGGAATGCTGGAGAGTTACAGAGGAGGACATGTCGAAATTGTCATCTTTACACACAACTTGCCTAAGAAAATTCACCGAATCTTTTGGCCGAATACCATCACCAACCAAGATCTGCTTACTCGGAGCAAGCAAGAGGACATGCACACCATCATAGCTGGCAGACGCTGGAGCTGGGTTGGCCATGTCCTCAGAAGAGACCCCAATGCCATCACAAGAACAGCTATGCTTTGGACCCCTGAAGGAAAACGAAAGAGAGGCCGACCAAAAACAACCTGGCAGAGGACTGTAGAGGCTGAGATGCAAAGAATGAACCAGAGTTGGGGCACTGTACGAAGGATGGCCTCTGACTGAGCAAAGTGGAATCAATTTGTTGTTGCTCTACAAGACGCCACTAGGCGTGATGGCCACTGACTGCTTTGACAGTCTGCGGCTATGGATCAAAGAAAGAAAAAGATTATATATATAGAGGGGTGAAGTGAATTATATATACATGGAGGAGTAAAGTGGATTACAAATAAAGTGAGGGGTGAAGTGGATTATATATATATATATATATATATATATATATATATATATATATATATATATATATATATATATATATATATATATATATATATATATATATATATATATATATATATACATATATATATATATATATACTGAAGCACATTTAAAACGCACCACTATTATATATACTGATGCCGAGAAGCTGGAAAAAAAAGTGTGGGAATGGATTTTCCCCGTGTTTGCCAAGAGGTAGAGAGCGAATGACTGCTGGAATGGAAAGTGCATGATTCAACCCACGGGTTTGTGTACAGACTACATGAAAACGATGAAAGTTACACGTGCAACACGATTCCCAACAGCTATGACCCTGAAAATGTGTACACGTTGTGGCAGTATACTCGGTATAAAAATGCCGTTGAGACAAAACACCCAGTACATGTGCTTGAAATGCCACGACTATCTGAAAACGACCGCCAACGAGCCATTGGTATGTTGGAGACCGGAATGAGCTCGCGGGCCATTGCCAGAAGGATGAATTGCCACCACAGCACTCTTGTACGTCTCAATGAACGTTACGGAACCACTGGCAGTGCCCGGGATAGACTTCGGAGTGGCCAACCACGAGTTACTACCCCTGCGCAAGATCGTCATATTGTGCTGAGTTACCTAAGGAATCGTACTCTCCCGGCAAGTCAAACAGCAAGAGCAATAGTGGGTAGACATGGGCAAGTCTCTTGAATGACAGTCATACGACGACTCAGAGATACAGGCCTTACTGCAAGACGACCTTATGTTGGGCCAAACTTGACTAACAGACATCGTCAGCAGCGCCTGCAATGGGCAGAGCAACATGTCAGATGGACTAGACTGCAGTGGAATGCTGTTCTATTCACAGACGAGAGCAGATTCAACATATCCTTTGCTAATGGACGTATGCGGATTTGGCGACGGTGTGGAGAGCGCTTTGCAGATTGCTGTGTCAACCGATTTGGAGGTGGCAGTATTCACATTTGGGGATGATTCAGTTTTCACCATCGCTTGCCTCTTCACGTCTTCCGTGGAAATGTTAATGCTGTGACATATCGAGATGAGGTTCTGGATGCACTGGTTGCTCCTGCGTTCACAATTTATCCAGACTTGCAGCTTCTCCAGCAGGATAACGCACGTGCATTTTTTTGTATTTTTGCTTTTCTCCCTTGCCTGCACAGAATGCAATTAATTTCATAACAATCAAATGTACAAATTAATGACCAGCATGGATTCATAGGAAAATGAATAAAGATTCCAAATATGTAACTTGTAAACACTTATATTTACATTTCACACTCTGTTCCTGGATTATACAGGTGGTGCGTTTTTAATGTGCTTCAGTATTATATATATATATATATATACTCAAGACCAAAAGAAACGCACATATTAATTGTTCTGATTTTCAGACAAATAAAATAAAAAAATCAAGTTTAAATCGTCTTTAAACACAACTTTAGCAATGCAAGACGATACAGCACGTGGAAAATTTGTGCTTCGGTGAGTTGTTTACGGCGTAGATGAGCAAACGCTCAGAATAAAAATTCATTACAGTTCGTGCATTTCATGATTTTTCATGCACGACTTTTGGTTGTCTGTTGTTCACCCAATTCTCTATAAAATGCGCGTAGAACCCATAAAAATTTCACACAGCAAAACGATGCCTAGACTGAATATTGACGAGCGTAATCAAGCAGTGGGAATGCTCAGAGGTGGAGCATCAGTTAGAGAGGTGTCCCAGGCATTTCAAGTTCACCATACCTCGATTTATCGTCTATTGCATCGAAACCAAACAACAGGGACCATCGCCGACCGACCCCGGTCTGGCATTCCACAGCAGTTAGAAATCGTAAAGAATTGGCCATAACGCCGCTGCCCTGGCATCGTTTTACTGTGTGACATTTTTATGGGTTCTACGCACATTTTGTAGAGAATTGGGTGAACAACAGACAACCAAAAGTCGTGCATGAAAAAAATCATGAAATGCACGAACTGTAATGAATTTTTATTTTGAGCGTTTGCTCATCTACGCCGTAAACAACTCACCGCAGCACAAATTTTCCACGCGGCAGTATTGTCTTGCATTGCTAAAATTGTGTTTAAAGAAAATTTAAACTTGATTTTTTTTATTTTATTTGTTTGAAAATCAGAACAATTAATATGTGCGTTTCTTTTGGTCTTGAGTATATATATATATATATATATATATATATATATATATATATATATATATATATATATATATATATATATAAATATATATATATATATATATATATATATATATATAATATATATATATATATATATATATATATATATATATATATATATATATCGAGGGGTGAAATGAATTACATATACGTATATGGTATAACACCAGAAATGGTTAAGTTCATGGGAGCATCAGGCGACCTTTTACTCTTAAGGGTCCTACAGGCAGCTTGGTGCAACAAGACCATACCAAAGGATTGGGAGATTGCCATTATAACACAGATTTTTAAAAAAGGTGACAATCGACAATGTGGAAACCATCGAGACATATCCCTTCTCAGTGTCCCTGGTAAAATCTTCTCTAGAATCCTAGAGCAGAGACTCCGACGCCTATCTGAGCCACAATTGGATGAGGTCCAGTGCGGATTCCGAGCAAACCGAAGTACTCAAGACCTAATCTTCACACTCAGACAGCTGAGTGAAAAGGCCCGTGAGTATAAGAGTGAGATCCATCTTTGTTTCATAGATCTGGAAAAGGCGTTTGACAGGGTCCCCTGGAGCAAACTTTGGGACTGTTTGGCAAAGAAGAACATTCCAACACCTCTGATTCATGCTATACAGAGCTTCTACAAGTCTTGCAGAAATTATGTAAGAAAAGCAAACTATAAGTCAGAAGAGTTTAGGACCACCACTGGTGTAAGACAAGGTGATATCCTGTCACCTTATTTTGTCATACTCCTCATGGACGATGTTATCAAGGCATGTAAGGAGAGAACAAGAAAATATTCAGTGGGGTACTGGAAGATGACACAGGTATGTATTTCAGAGCTGGCATTTGCTGATGATGTTGCCCTGATTGCTAAATCAGAGGTACATCTCCAATCCAACCTGCAAGTCTGGAAGGAAGAGCTGGAGAAGATAGGGATGGTCATAAGCAGCTCTAAAACACAATCCATGGTGATATTACGAGAAGAAAGAAGACATCAGATTAAGCTGAGAAAACAGGTCCTGGAGCAGGTCGACAACTTGTTTTTGTTGTTGTTTTGATGAGTTGATGGGTGGAGAGCGGGCATTTAATAGCTGACCATTATTGCCTCTTCTCGTCCCATCTTGATCTACCCTGTTCAACCTGAAAGTTGGTTATAATTGGGGTATTTAATGTCATTTTATTTATTAATTTTGTATTCAATTTAAATAACTATTGTCTTTTGCAGTTGCTGATTTTTATTTATATTAGTTTTTGTCCATTTTATTTTCTCTTTTGTATTGTTTATAGATAACTATTGTCCTTTACTCTTGGTTTAAATTTGTATTAGTTCTTTTTGAGTTGTTGCCCTTTTTTAATACCTCGTTGTCTTTCCTTGTCCTATGAGTAGTTAGTTTTTTGTTAATGCTTTGTTAGTTCTTTCTGCTTAATTTCTATTTAGTTGGATGTTTTTCCTGAAGTGCTAACCTTATATGTTTTTCTTGGTTTTATGTATATATCTTTTAAGTATTGATTGGGCATCTCTTGGGGCATCTATACTTAAAACCTTATCACCTGTTAAGTCTATATTGTGATTTTTATAGTAAATTTTTAATTCAAGCCTTTGTTGTTCATACTTTTTACAGTGGATCAGGTAGTGGTCTATGTCATTCTCTTCCTGACATTCTTGGCAGTGTGGTTCTCCTATCATAAAGTATGCTGCACGGAGACGGAGACGCCACAGATTTTTGTTCAATGGTATCTTTAATTCTTCTCTGACCTGGCACGTCCTCGTTGGTTCTTTCAGCAGTTTGAACGCGTGTCTGCCTTTTCTACTTTTCTTTCATGTTGTCTTCCATTCCTCGTTTATTGTTATCTTCACTTGGCTCTTGATCTCCGACCTTCCCAGTCCTGCTCTTATATTGTTTTTACTTGTTCTTCCATTTTTGGCGTTCTGATCTGCCATCTCGTTACCAGCAATACCTATATGTGCTGGAATCCATACTAGCCTCACACTACATCCTCTGTTCCCTAGTGATGTATTAATTGCTAGAATTTCTTCCTTTATATCTGGCCGGCTACATTTACCTGGTTGTTCTAGTGCTTGAAGTGATGATAGTGAGTCTGTAAATATCGTAACAGCTTCTGATGGGTTATCTTCGATTATTTCTACACTTTTAAGAATTGCTACCATCTCCGCGGTAAAAATCGAAGCCACTTCAGTTACACTGTAGCTCTTTTTTATTCCCCATTGTGGTATTACAACTCCGGCACCTAGTTGCCCACTATCACCCTTAGATCCATCAGTGTAAACGGCCAGACTTTGTTTAGTTAGTTGATCTATGAACTTTCTACTTATCATTTTGGCTTCCTTATCTTCTATGTTTTGTTTGAACTTTTCAGTAAGTGAATAGTCTATGATTGGTGTTTTTAGTTCCCAGGGTGGTATTTTGCTTCTATATTTATTACTATTTTAATTGTGTTTGATAGTTCTTTGAGCTGCGTTAGATCTTCTATAGTTCTCCACCCTGTTGGATATCTATCTTTATTTATGGGGACGTCCCATACACTTGGTTGGTTTTTGACAAATGCTTTATGTGTTGGGTGGGTCACTTCTTGTGCTACTTTACTCCAATAATTTAATCTTAGTACTTTCCGTCTTAGACCAAGGGGAGGTATGCCGAGAGCTACTTCTAGAGCTTCTACTGGTGTCAATATAAATGCACCTGTAATGGTTCTCATGGCTGCATTTTGAATCCTGTCCAGTTTTGCTTTGTTAGAAGCTGCAGCTGAGTCATAGACTATGCTGGCATAATCCAGTTTCCCCCTGATGAAAGATTTGTAGAACATAAGCATTATTTTATTGCTGGCCCCCATCCATTACCTTTTTCAATCCTTAGTATATTTAGGGGTCCCCTACAGCTTTCTACTAAGTTGTCTATATGTTTATTATAAATTAGTTGTTTATCTAAAGTTATGCCCATAAATCTTGTTGTTGAGGAGGTAAATATTTTCTGTCCTTTAATGGTTATATTGATTTTGTTATTTTTTTTTAAATTTCCTTTGCTGAAAATCATACCTACTGTTTTGTTTACATTAATTTGGAAGCCCCAACTTTTCATCCACTCTGAAATTTTGTCTATCTGATTTTGAAGTTTTTGGTAAACATGATCCAAGTTTCTTCCAGATCGCCAAATGGCACTGTTGATATTTACCTTCGTGTGTAGTAAATATTGTAAGATATAATGAGACGTGGCTGGCTGTCATACATACTCACGTTACGAAGTATAATCACGAAGCTTGAACACAAGATACAAGGATCGACATGTTTAATTCGCCATCTTAGAAAACAGGAAGTTGGAAGAAGAGAAACAGAAGAGTTAGCAAGGGCAAGTAACTATAGTGGAAACAATATATACATCAACATCTCCCCTTCTTTATGAGTGAACAAAGTCATTCATCCAAGAGGGTTTCTTACGATCTCTTTGAGGTCTCTTAGGGCAAGATGGTAGGAGAGAATGTTCCTGTTCTTTGCCAGCTTTCCCAGGACTAGAAGTAGCTGGAGTTGAAGGATCAACTTCTGGAGGATTGGAAATGTTCACTTCACTAGTGTTTTCCATGTCTGGCAAAACAACCTGTTGCTCGGGTAGAACTGGAGAGGAGACATCAATTTTCAGGTCCTCGGGATCAGGTGTGAAAGGTGTTGTTTTAGGTCTTAGATAAATTCTGTTTCTGACATACTGACCTCCATTCTCCCCTTCAACGAGATAAGATCTTTCAGAGAGCCTCTTATCAATCCTTCCAGGTAGCCAGTTTGGTTGTTTAGGGTCTTGATAGTAGACTGGCTGGTGAGACAACTTGGGCAGATCATGAGCAGTTTTATCATAATACTTCTTCACTGATCTGTCTCTCTTGCCTTTACTTTCAATAACTCTACTGTGAGATGCAACGGGTTTCACTGCAGAAGGTATCAGTGTGCGCAGATTCCTGTTGAACAGTATTTCTGCTGGACTTTGATCAAACCCTTGTCTTGGCGTGTTACGAAGTTCAAGTAGTGCCTCATATGCATCTGTATTGTCCTGAACAGTCTTTCTCATCATACCCTTGATGAGTTTCACAGCAGATTCAGCTAATCCATTGGCTTTATGGTGACCTGGTGCTGATTTAAGATGAAGTATTCCCCATCCAGCAGTAAATGATCTGAACTGTGCAGACGTAAACTGAGTACATTGGTCAGATACAATAACTTTGAGAACACCATAACGAGCAAAATGAGACTTCAATTTCCTGATGACTAACTGTGCTGTCATTGTAGGTAGAAAGTCTACTTCAATGAAGTTGGAAAAGTAGTCAATCAGAACTAAATAATATCGGCCTTCTATAATGAAGATGTCAGTGCCAACTTTCTCCCAGGGTGATAAACCTCTTGAGTGTTGGTTTAAAGGTTCTTTAGTATTCCTTGCCTTCGTTTCTTGACATTCTAGACAACTGTCAGCTATCTGTCGAATCTCAGCCGTCATGCCGATCCAAAAAAGACAACTTCTGGCCCGGCGCATCATGCTGTCAAATGCAAGATGAGCAGCGTGTAGCTTCTGCTTGATTTCAGGTCTCAGTGCTTTTGGGATAAGAATACGCTCTCCTTTAAGAATTATGCCTTGTTCTGTTGTCAGAGTGTCACAAATGTCAAAATAAGGCATAAGCTCAGCTGGTACATCAGACTTTCTTTTAGGCCACCCATCCGAAATGGTCGACTTCAACCTCTGGAGCACGCTGTCTTTGAGAGTTTCAGCTTTAATCTTTTCCATCATCACATCTGGTATTTCAGGTAGTCTTACAGGTGCATCAGCTCCTGCATTGCTCTCTCTATCAGCTAAGGAATCCAATGTGACATTATGAATACACACTCTGGACAGTGTGTCGGCTATAAGAAGATCGGAACCTTGTACCCATTGGAATTCAAAGTCATATTGATGGCTGCGCATCAGTAAATTCTGCAGTCTTCGAGGAATTTGACATAGAGGTTTCTTCACGATGGCTGCCAAAGGTTTATGGTCGTTGATGACTGTAACTTTCCTTCCATAAGTGTACTGGTCAAAGCGTTCCAAACCATATACAATAGCTAAGAGTTCCTTCTCAATTTGAGCCCAGCGTTGTTCAGTTTCAGTTAGAGCTCTTGAAGCAAACTCTATTGGATGCCCATTTTGTAGGAGGACAGCCCCAAGTCCATAGCTGCTACTATCAACTTGAATACACAAAGATTCATCAGGATCATAGTATGCGAGTACTGGAGTAGAAGTAATCAGCTTCTTGACTCTCTTGAAAGCTTGTTCGCATTCAGCAGACCAGATAAAGGGAGTATCCTTACGTGTAAGTTCTCTTATTGGATGAAGAACTTCTGAAAGATTGTTGAGAAACTTTGCTAGATACTGTATCATGCCGCAAAATCTGCGAACCTCATTACAGCCCTTAGGAACAGGCATGTTTAGTATTGTCTCAACCTTTTTCTTGTTTGGTTCAACACCTCGAGCAGTAATAAGGTGACCCATGAAGGTAATTTCTTCTTTCTTCTCTTGAGCTTTAGCTTCATTCAGTTTAATGCCTTTCTCTTTACACCTATGTTTCAGTGCTTTAAGCTTCAGATCATGGTCCTTAATTGCTTGTTGTCTGTTTGATCCACAACCTGCAATACAAAAGGTGTAATCATTGTTGTAAGTTTACTAGACTTCTCATCAAGTTTGATATGCCAGAATGCTTCCTTGACATCCAGCTTTGTGAAAATCTTGGCATTATTGAGTTCAGGCAATACATCATCCAAAGTTGGTAATCTGTAATGCTCTCTCTGCAAAGCCTCATTCAGGGGTCTAGGATCAATGCATATTCTTAAAAAACCATCAGACTTTTCAACAACAGCCATTTGGTTAACCCATTCAGTCTGTTCCTCTACCGGTATTAATATGCCTCTGTTCATTAAATTTTGAAGCTCTGACTTTACCTTGCTCTTAAGTGAAAATGGTATTTTTCTGCACGGCAGTGCCTTTGGGCGAATATTAGGATCAATATGCAACACAGCTTCATCCAGGACACCTAGATGGTTATCAGAGTTATGATCATTATCTAAACTGTCAGTAGCCACCTTAGCAATAAATTTGTTTGTGTTGACTGTCACAAACTGTAGATCCTGCAGTGTGTTGTTGCCCAGCAAACATGTGAATTTATTTTTCACAACAGTAAATCTTATATTGTGTTTTGTCCCAGTCTTAGGATTCTCAGCAGTTAATAGAACTTCTCCCAGTGGAGTCATCTTAATACCATTCCACATAACAAGCCTCTGTTTAGTGGGTAACAATTGTTCTTGCATTACAAAGCGTTGACAGATTGTATTCACATCAGCTGCTGTGTCTAGCTGAAATTTTACCAATTTTACATTGATAATGAGTTGTGCAGATGTACAAGCTTTGCTAGACTTCACACAATTAAGAAAAACTTCAGAATCTTCCACTGAGTCTGTGTGAACAGTGTGAACTTTCTTGCATTTAACTTTGAAATGGTTTCTTCCCCCACAGTTTGAGCAAAATTTCCCCCATGCAAGACACTTTTTCTTAATCAATAGATGTTTCTGTCCACAGTAATGACACTCCTTTCTAGGTTCAAAGTACCCACTGTCAGTGTTACTTTGATAGGCTTTACCAGCAGCATGCCTAGTGTCTCTCTTGGGAGGTTTATGGTTGAGTGATTTTTTCTGTACCTTTTCAACCCTTGCTTCAGAAGGTTGTACTGTATTATTCATCTCACTTATGTCCTTTCCAGTTTGCTCGAAGACTCTGCATATGTGAATGGCTTTCTTTAGATGGAGATCAGCTTCTCTCAAGAGTTTCTCTTGTAACCTTTTGTTGACAGTAAAGACAATTTTGTCTCTTATCATACGATCCTTGTCGTTAAAGTTGCACAAATCTGCCTTAGTTCTCAGCTCAGTCAAGAAAGAATTAAAAGGCTCTTGAAGAGGTGTGTTCCAGAATCTGAATGTATGTAATACTTCATTGATTCGTGAGCTACAATGGTTCTGGAGCAAATCGAGAATTTAGTAGGATTAGAGTGGTCTCCTTCCTCTGCAAGTTGATCAAAAACTTCAACAGCTTGAGGTCCAGCACAGTGTAAGATGATGGCCGCCCGAACAGAATCAGGTTTCGAAGCCACCTCTTCTGCATGCATGTATAATTCTAACTGTCGTCTCCATTTACGAAATGCGTCTGGTTCGACGTTATTTATGTCTAGGCAGGGTGGTAACCGAAATAAGGGCCGTTCTGCCATGACGAAATGTCTAATAATGATAAGCAAGCAATAACTAGTAATCTCACCTCAAGTCTAATGACAATCAGCACACGTGGTACAAGATATTCAGCAGAATAGTTCGAATTCTGTAGAAATAAACACCGCTGCCACCATGTTGATATTTACCTTCGTGTGTAGTAAATATTGTTAGATATAATGAGACGTGGCTGGCTGTCATACATACTCACGTTACAAAGTATAATCACGAAGCTTGAACACAAGATACAAGGATCGACATGTTTAATTCGCCATCTTAGAAAACAAGAAGTTGGAAGAAGAGAAACAGAAGAGTTAGCAAGGGCAAGTAACTCTAGTATAAACAATATATACATCAACAGGCACAGTCATCTGCAAACTGTGATACTGCATTCTTTATGTCATTAAATACATCTGCTAAATCATTTACAGCTATAGTGAAAACTGAAGGAGAAATCACTGATCCCTGCGGAATCCCATTCTGTTGTTTATATATTTTTGACCTATCATTATTCACATGTACAGCAAAATACCTGTCCTGTAAACAGTTTTCTAGATACCTATAGGTTTTACCAGTAATGCCAATCTTTTTCATTTTGTAAAGAGCTCCATCTCGCCAGTATTCATCATATGCTCTAGCTACATCCAGAAAGACTGCCACTGTATTCTCTTTCCTCTTGAATCCTAGCTTTACATCATGTTCTAATCTTACAAGCTGGTCTACTGTACTTCTGTCTGCTCTAAACGCTGACTGGTTTGGGCTATATAACTGGTTTTTTCCTAGGTAGAATTTAACTCTTTTATTCACAACAGTTTCCAGTATTTTACCTAGTTGTGATGTTAAGGAGATAGGCCTATATGAACTTACATCATGGGCTTCCTTATTGGGTTTTAGGATGGGTACTATCATAGCTACTTTCCATGCTTTTGGTATCTTTCCTAAGCTCCAGATTTTGTTATAGAGGGAAGTTATTTTGTTTATAGTTTTTTGGGTACTTTCTTAAGGATTTCATAACTAAGTATATCATGCCCTGAGGCAGTGTTAGATTTCTCATTTATTGCACTAGTTACCTCTTCCTCTGTTATATCAGCATCTAAATAGTTTGTTTCATCTATCTGATCTGGTAGTTCTTTTGAAAACTGTATCCTAAGTCTTTCTCTTCTGTCATTTTCTTCCTGTCCACTGTCCAAGACTACTTTTTGCACTGACTTTATAGAAATACTCAGCTAGGGCATTAGCTTTGTCTTTATCTGTTTCTGCTCTCTTTGGTAGTTTGATTGTTGGCATTATTGTTCTCTTATTGTTCCCTTTGATTGCCTTAAGCTTTTTCCATACTTCTTTAATTTGGGTGCTAGGTTTAAGTGACTGACAAAACTCCTTCCAGTTAGTTTCTTTGGCTTTAAATATTATTCTGTTAGATTCATTTCTAACATGTTTATACTCATCATAGTTTTCTTCTGTTCCGTTATTTCTATATTTTTGTAAGGACCGTTTTCTTCTCTCATGAATTTCTGCACAGCTTTTATTCCACCAGGCAACTGGTTCTTTATTCCACTGAGTTTTTCTTTTCTTATTAATGTTATTTATTGGTTTTAGGTGCTGTGGCATATTTTTATTTGGTATATATTTTATTGCTATTTTAAGAATTTCATTGGTCAGTGTTTCTGCCCACAAGTCAGTATCATCTGTTTCCATGTCTTTATATTCCATCACCTCCAGGTCTGATTGGAAGGCTTCCCAGTTTGCTTTTTTATAGTTGAAAGTCGGTTTCTCTGGTTCTGGGTTTGGAATGACTTTTTCATGCATGGTTATTACAATAGCCAGATGATCTGAGTTTGTGTCTTGTAACACTTCCCAATTTACATTCGCTAGGTTGTTAGTTGCTATACTTATGTCTATTGCTGAGTATGTCCTGTTAGCTTGTGGATTAATTCTAGTTGCAGTACCATCATTTAGTATTAGCAGATCGTTATTTTCTATGAAGTCAAGTAGGCACTTTCCTGCATTGTCTGCTTGTTGTCCACCCCAAGCATAATGGTGGGAATTAAAATCGCCTACTATGACTGTTTTGGGGCCTAGTCTGTTGCTTATGGCTAGTATTTCTTCCTCTTTAATTGTGCCATCTTTAGCGTATAAATTTAGGATTGTTAGATTGTTTGGTTCTGCTGCTATAGTTACCTGGATACCTTCTATGTTGGTTGTATCAAATACTTCCCAGTCTATAATTTTTAATGTTTCGCTAACTAAGACTGCGACACCCCCTCCTCTACTTTCTTTCCTATCGTGCCTAATTATCTTAAATCCCTTACAACTATATCTACTATTTGGGTTTAAATGGGTCTCTTGAAGAGCATATATAGCGGTAGTTCCTCCTGTCTCTGCAAGTAGGGGTGCAAAATTCTTTTTGATGCCCCTACAATTCCACTGTATAATTCTATATCCTTTCTTATCCATTGTTTATATTAACTAGTATCCCTTTGTTTTTGTGTTAGAACTATTAGTTTGCTTCTTAGTTTGTATTGGCCCTATCCGTTGCTTGAGGCATAAGGCCTACTCTGCGTGGTGATTCTTTAATGTAATTAGAGACTTTTTTCAATACTTGGGTTTGTGACGATTCTTCTATTTGTTCCTCTATCATAACTCTCTCTAAGTGCTTGACAGTTATTGTTACCCATTCTTTCTATTTACCTTCTCGCTTTTGTTTGCAACTTTCCTTTTCTAATGCTTCTCTGTCTATGTTAATCTCCTGTCTCTGATTTTCTATCCTTTTTAGTGTAATTTCATTATCCTCTTTCAGTTCAGATAGTTTAACTAGCATCATTTCATTTTCTTCTTTCAGTGCTGACAATTTAACTACATCCTGGGCAATTTGGTGTTGTATGGCTTTCATTTCTTGTTGCATTGCCTCTGCACTTTTCAGTGCATTCGTATCTTCCGAGGATGTAGTTGAATCATCCGACTAGTTTTTTGGTACTGTTTTATTACTTTCTAACTGGTTCTTACTTTCTTTTGCCAACTGTGACTTAATCATTTTGACTTCATCTTGCACACTCTTAATTTCTGTTATAACTTTAGTGCTCGTATAAGTATTGTTTTCCTTTAATTCTTTAATGACCGTTTTGAATTAGGGTTTGGGTTGTTATAGCTTCCTTCAGTGCTTTTTTTGGTCTGCTGATAAACTGGGCAGCCCTGGAACCTGGCGCTGTGGTTCCCTTTGCAATTGATGCATTTTCTGTTTGCATTATCCTTTTTATAATCAGTATCTGACTTAGCCTTTTCGCACTGGGTAAAAGGGTGCGAACTGGCACAAAACCTACATACTGCCTTCCCCCTGCAAGTGTGGCGACCATGGCCAAACTTCATGCAGTTAGAGCACTGCAACACTGGGGGAATGAAGGCTTCTATGTTTTTTTGTGCTTTCCCAAATAGTACTGTCTTGGGGGGTTCCCTACCTTCTGTTGTTATCACTATCACTGGGTTACTATACTCCCTTTTACTTTTATTCGTTCTACGTGCACCAGCTTTAAATCTGGGTTCTGTTTGGACGGGTTCTTTAACACTTCCTCACCTGACAGGGTTGGGTTTATACCTTTTACCACACTTTTTCTGGTTTCTTTTGACATCTCTATTTGGATTTTGATGTCGTGGGCCAGTTGGATCATTTTAGGTTTGTTCTGCAGTTCTTGCAGTAAAGTTTTGGTTTTTTCTGTTACATTTAGTGTAAGCATTATTCCACTCTTGTGTTTTTGTATTTTGGCAATGGCTTTTTTGTCAATTACTTTTTCCAGGATCACCATGATTTTGTCGTCCAGGAGAGATCGAAGCGTGGCTTCTGTTCCAGCTATTTGTATTATTTTCACTTTTTGTGGTGTTTCCTTTCGGTTGGGGTCTTCTTTGTTTTCTCCTCTGGTTTCCTGACGTGTTTTGTTTGTGTTTGCCTGGTTGTCCTGATTATCATTTTCCCTGGGTCCTAACTTTTTGTTCGCTGTGCTGGTTCCTGAGCTTTCGCATTTATTGATTATGCTTTTTGTTGTTTGTATCACTGAGCCTCCTTCCAGTTTTTCCCTTATTGTTTCTATCCTGCCCTTTATTTCTGTGTCTCTGACTTCAGGGTTCGTGGTCCTGTTTTTTCTTGTCAGGTTTGGTGTTTTTAGTTCCTTTTCATTGGCCCACGCTATTCCTTCCCCAGACTGTTTCCTGGTTATTGGTGCCATTGGTTATTTTCCCTGTCTTTTTAGTTTGCTACTACTCTTTTTAATTTGTGCTTGGGTTTGTATGAACTTTTAAAGTTTACCCTTAATCTCGCTGCTTTAGTCTTAAGTTGTGTAAGCCTTTTTTTTAAACAATTTTATAATAATATTATTTAAGAAACACTTTTAAACCTGTCACTAGCCTATATGAGTTTTAACTTAAATTATATTTAATAGTTAAATATTCCCCTAATACTTATTATTAACTGTAATAATCTAATACTTACAACAAACTACTAAGGAAATCACCACTTAATTTATGTCTATCAATGTGGCTGCTAGATCTCATACAAGCAAATGCCACGTGTCGATTGAATCTATTTAATTTCTTTTTTTAAATTATTCCAAACGTTACTTAACTAGTAACCAAATACTTGATATTAAATGTTAAAAGCTAATATTCCTACTTCAATCAAACTAAAAAGGAATCACCATTTATATTTAATATGTCTACGAAGCGTATTTAAAAGAATTCCTAAGTTGAATATTCTTGTTTTCTCTTTTCTTTTTTTTTAAATTTTATAATATTATTTAAGAAACTCTTTTAAACCTGTCTAGTAGACCTAGTTTAGCAGTTATATCTAGTTCGAATGTTAACCATGCAACTTTAATATATTTATTGTCTTTAAATTATTTTTCCTCACTACAATTCCTAAATTATACCAATATTTATAAATAGTCCCCTAATACTTAACATTAACTGCAATAATCTAATCCTCACAACAAACTACAAAGAAGATCCCCACTTGAATTATTTCTATCAAGATGGCTGCCAGATCTCACACAAGCAATTGCCACGTGGCGCTATTTAATTTCTATTATTTTTAATTAGAATTCCTAAGTTATATTAACACTTCTATCTACCAATTATCTAAAACTAACTGCACTAAGCTAATATTGAAGATAGATTTTAAAAATGTCAACTTATCTGAAAACTTGGGTAGTTCGATGAAAAATCTCCACTGTGTCTCGTCCTAAAAAGGACTATCAGGCTTGTGTAGTTTGAGGTTAGCAAAAACACATCTTACCGCTTCGGGACACGGAAGTCGTATCGAAAGAGAGGTCGACAACTTGAAATATCTCGGAGCTATTATAGACCAAAATGGAGGCATCAAAGAAGAGTTGGCCACTCAAAAAGCAGCAGCTGGGAGACTTTTTAGGGCAATAAATCGAAGATTCCTTAGCAAGAGAGAGGTTGGTAAGAAAACGAAGATGGCTGTATACCGCTCCACCTATGTCCCAGTCTTGACATGTGGATGCGAGTCATGGGCAATGACTACAACCCACAAAAGCCAGATCCAAACCTCAGAAATGAGCTATCTGATCCTTATGACCTGTTGGTAACTCATTACAGATTATAACATCATTCCATGTTTCTGAAGACTGTATAGGTGCCACAGGAAAAGTTGACAGTACATCGCCAAACTAGTCTGCATCTCATCAAACAAAGCAATAGATGCATGATATGCAGGTTGATTTCCGATAGCGTCACAAATAAATTGTAACTGAGGAGGACGTATAATGTATGGTTGGAGCATGTTAATGTGAAAGGTTTTTCGTTTACCCCTTATGCCGATGAAGGAGTCCACGTCCATTTTCTTCGCTACCACTTTAAAAGGACCTTTCCACGTAACTAGCAAGTCATCTCCCTTAAGTGGCAGGAGAACAAAACCGTCGTCATTAATTGATAAAGAAGTTAGTCGCCTATCCCGATTAATACAAGATCTAGTTAGTGATGGTATTCGGCCAAAAGATTCGGTGAATTTTTCTTAGGCATGTTGTGGGAAAAGAGGACAATTTCGACATTTCCTCCTCTGTAACTCTCCAGCATTCCGCACCATAGAGAAGCACACAGCTCTGATATAATCGTAATGTTGTGCTTGTGCTGTATTGGGAGGACTTCCAGATGTTGTTTAGGCTAAAGAAGGCTGTTCTTGCCTTATTCATTCTGATGTTGATGTCTTTGCCTGCCCCGCCGTCTGGTGTTACTATGCATCCTAGGTATGTGAAGGTGTCTGTCTGTACCAGTTGCTGATTCCTTACTGATATGGGCTCTGGGTTGCTCACATTGAGCGTCATGACCTCTGACTTCTTTAAATTGATGTTCAAGCCCACCTGCTGGCTAAACTTATTAAGTCTATCCGTTTTTTCCTGGATGTGTTGATGTGAATGTGCTAGTATGCAATGTCATCTGCATATTCCAGATCTTCCAATGTAGAAAATGTAATCCATCTTATTCCTCTTGGACTGCCCTCTGTTGTCTGGCGCATATATATATATATATATATATATATATATATATATATATATATATATATATATATATATATATATATATATATATATATATATATATATATATATATATATATATATATATATATAGGGGTGAAGTGAATTATATATACATTGAGGAGTAAAGTGGATTACATATAAAGTGAGGGATGAAGTGGATTATATATATATATATATATTGAGGGGTGAAATGAATTACATATACATTGAGGAGTAAAGTGGATTATATTTACATGCATATGTTTGTTCTTTGAGCAGCGATATTGCTATTTATATGTCATTACTGCATACTTTGTAAGCAGAGAGGTATTTGGGGTTATAAGTGAGATGGTTTATAGTACTGGGTATTGAGTAGTTGCAAAGTGTGAATCTTTAGCTAAAGAAGCAGTGTCATAGATAGTATCGAGTATTGTGAGTGTACATCATGGACTTAGAGAGTTTCGTTCGGATAGGCATCCAATGCGGGTACACTGGCAAAGAACTAACGGATTATGCCAAGGCAGAATTCCAGTCAAAAGAGAATCAGGATGCCTTAAGAGATTTATGTGCCCAGGAACGAGAACTTAAGAAAGCAGAGTTAGAATTACAAGAAAAGAAGATAGAGAATTTGAAGAAAAGAAGATGAAAGAGGATATTGTTGCTAGTAGTATCATTGTGAGATGCCTCACTGTTAGTATTATTATCATTATGAAATATGTGACATCTTGTTCATCCAAAATTAGTGTTTATTGGTATTCTTAACACTGTTCTATAAAACCACATTGTTGGTGATAGTAGTATCACTCTGATGCAACATTTTTAAGAATGAAACTTTTGAGTATCAACTTATGGAACAAAACAATACAGGAAAATGACACAGCGGAAGATTAAACACACAAAATAAGACATGACAAAGCCATTTTGAAGGATTTAATGTACATTTGTCCTCATAACAAATATTACACTATAACAATAGAACAAAAGTGAGCTGTGTATTTATTTCATGTACACTTTTCATCACAAAATTGACAAAGTTACCAAATATAAAAATTAAAAGAAGGTAAAGGGTCAATTTTGCACCACAAACGTAACATATCATAACGTTTAAGGAATAAACAAACTTAGTTTTGAAGCAATGAAAAAAGACAGATTTCTCCATAAAACAGATTTATTGAAAACTGAAATAAGGCAGCAGTGTGTAGCAAAGTTATTTGATTGAGCACTTGCAATTATCGAACCATAAGGACTTTTTATGGCAAATACAAATTAAGTTTTGAATTACTGTTATGCATTCTTGTCTATACAATACATACTTACAGTTATATTATAAAAAGCAAATACTTAGTTGTTAAGCGATTTAGTGAACAGTTTACCTTACTTACTTACTTAGTCGTTCCCCTTCTACCGTGAGGTGTAGAGGTTTGGAAGAGAGAGCGCCAGACTATTCTATCGGCTGTCTTCCTCCTGGCCTGGTTCCATTCTAGTCCTCGGTCCTTCAAAGATTGTCTAATGTTGTCCTCCCAGCGGACTCTGGGTCGTCCTCGGAGTCTGGATCCTTGGCTCTTTGTTTCCCATGCTTGTCGTGGTAGCCGATCTTCTCCCATTCTGCAGACATGGCCAAACCATCTTAGTTGGGACTGTTCTACTTGGGTCTGTAGGGGGTGGCATTTTAGGCCTTGACGTATCGTCTGGTTGCGTACCATGTCTCTTCTTGTTACTTCAACCACCTTCCTCACATACCTCATTTCTGAGGTTTGGATCTGGCTTTTATGGGTTGTAGTCATTGCCCATGACTCGCATCCATATGTCAAGACTGGGACATAGGTGGAGCGGTATACAGCCATCTTCGTTTTCTTACCAACCTCTCTCTTGCTGAGGAATCCTCGATTTATGGCCTGAAAAAGTCTCCCAGCTGCTGCTTTTCGAGTGGCCAACTCTTCTTTGATGCCTCCCTTTCGGTCTATAATAGCTCCGAGGTATTTAAAGTGGTCGACCTGCTCCAGGACCTGTTCTCCCAGCTTAATCTGATGTCTTCTTTCTTCTCGTGATATCACCATGGATTTTGTTTTAGAGCTGCTTATGACCATCCCTCTCTTCTCCAGCTCTTCCTTCCAGACTTGCAGGTTGGATTGGAGATGTGCCTCTGATTTAGCAATCAGGGCAACATCATCAGCAAATGCCAGCTCTGAAATATAGACCTGTCTCATCTTCCAGTACCCCACTGAATACTTTCTTGTTCTCTCCTTACATGCCTTGATGACATCGTCCATAAGGAGTATGAAGAGGTAAGGTGATAGGATATCACCTTGTCTTACACCAGTGGTGGTCCTGAACTCTTCTGACTTATGGTTTGCTGTCCTCACATAATTTCTGCAAGACTTGTAGAAGCTCTGTATAGCATGAATCAGAGGTGCTGGAATATTCTTCCTTGCCAAACAGTCCCAAAGTTTGCTCCAGGGGACCCTGTCAAACGCCTTTTCCAGATCTATGAAACAAAGATGGATCTCACTCTTATACTCAAGGGCCTTTTCACTCAGCTGTCTGAGTGTGAAGATTAGGTCTTGAGTACTTCGGTTTGCTCGGAATCCGCACTGGACCTCATCCAATTGTGGCTCAGCTAGGCGTCGGAGTCTCTGCTCTAGGATTCTAGAGTAGATTTTACCAGGGACACTGAGAAGGGATATGCCTCTATGGTTTCCACATTGTCGATTGTCACCCTTTTTGAAAATTGGTGTTATGATGGCAATCTCCCAATCCTTTGGTATGGTCTTGTTGCACCACGCTGCCTGTAGAACCCTTAAGAGTAATAGGTCGCCTGATGCTCCCATGTACTTAACCATTTCTGGTGTTATATCATCATGCCCTGCTGCTTTGCCCATCTTGATTTTCTCCAGTGCTGCCTTCAGTTCTTCCATCTTTATGTCATCTTCACCATCATTGGTTTTCTCTTCTGTGCTAGTGGTTATCATTTCTGATGCTTCACCATCCAGGAGTTCTGAGAAATATTCTTTCCATCTTTCCATTACTTCCTTCGGGGCAGTAAGCAATTTGCCTTGCTTGTCCTTTATAAATTTGAGAGGGCATTGTTTTTCCTTCCTCATGTTCTTTAGGGTCTTATAGAACAATTTCTGGTTTTCTTGTGCATCTTTTTCTAGCTTTTCTCCAAATTCTTCCCAGGACTTCTGTTTTGCTGCTAGCACTTTGTTCTTTGCTTCTGTTCTGAGTGTCACATATTCTCTATATTTTTCCATTTGTCCTGTTGTGTTTTTAGCTCCTAAGTATTGTTTCCATGCCATTTTCTTCTCTCTTATTTTCTCTTTGACTTCCTCTGTCCACCAAGGTGTCCTCTTTCTCTGGTTCCCAAGTCGGACTTCACCACATGCTTCTGCAGCAGCTGTCTTTATGATATCCTTGAATTTAATCCAGAGGGTTTCCAAGTCATCAGGTTGTTCTTCTGTGTTGCTCACCGCTGCAGCAATAAGCCCCTGATATCTGGTCTTAATTTCTGGCTCTCTCAGCTTGTAGGTCCTAATGCTCATTTCTCCTGCTCGTTTACTTGGTTTCTTGCGTGATGTTGGGCAGTTCCTAGGCTGAGCAACTCTTTCAGTTGTTCGTTTGATTGTTAGCAGGTAGTGATCACTTCCAATCTCTGGCCCCCTCCAGACTCTTGCATCTCGGACATATTTGAATGAGCTTCTCCGAACAATGGCATAGTCGATCACTGACTTCTCATTCTTTGTTGGTTCACATCTAGTGTATGCATGTATGCGCTTATGGGGGAACTTTGTGTTTGTAATGATCAGATTCTGCTCACTGCAGAATCTAAGGAGTCGCTTTCCATTGTCATTGAGAGTATCTTCTCCATATCTTCCGATAACTCCACCCCATCTAGCATGGTCATTTCCAACTCTGGCATTAAAATCTCCGAGCATGATAACTTCATCTAGGCAGTCATCCACTGTCCTTTGAAGCAGCTCGAAGAATTCCTCCTTGACCTCTGCTCTCTCATCCTCATTTGGCCCATACACTATGACCAGGTTGACTATGGTTTCTCCTTCTTTTAGTTTCACAACCATAATGCGCTCTGAGACAAAGTTCCACCCCTTGATACTATCTTTTTGATTTTGGGCCACAATGCAACCCACACCCCCTTTAGCTCTTTCGGATATGGGTACACCACTGTAGAGCAGCGTGTTGCCATTGAGATCCATGACTCGTTGTCCTTTTTTCTTTGTTTCCGTTATAGTCAGGATTTCTAGTTTTGCTTTCCTCATCTCTTCCACCAGCTCCTCTTCCTTCCCATTTATACTTCTTGTGTTCCATGTTCCATAAGTCGTAGTCCGTAGTCCGTTCCAGTTCGTCGCCTTTAGAATCAGTCCGGTTTTCTCTCTTGTGTTACTCGCAATCGTGGTTTAAAGCAAACAGGTGATTGGCCTGTTGTGCCTTTGCATGGTGGAGGGGCTGCCTCCTTACGGCCTCCATGCAGGCCGCCCTCCTCCTTTTTCATCCGGGCTTGGGACCGGCATAGGCGGATTTGAACAGTTTACCTGACAAAACAAAAAAATTAATGTAGCACCTGAATTTATCAAATCACAATTACATCTTCATAAATGGGAAAATACTGGACCAAATCAAGAGTTTCTTATATCTTGATCACATAGAAATAGATGATTGCAGATGCAAAACAGAAATGAAGCATGTGATAGGCAGGGAAAAGCGACATTTAGCAATATGAGACAGATGCTAACATCTGAACAAGTAATTTACATTTTCAAATTGAAAATCATCAAAAGTTAAATTATATATATATATATATATATATATATATATATATATATATATATATATATATATATATATATATATATATATATATATATATATATATATATGCATATGTGTGTGTATGTGTATGTATGTATGTATGTATGTATGTACATGGTTAGCGCTAAATGAATCATCCACAAGGAGCTATTTCTTTTGTCCCAAATCGAAGGGTGACCTTGGCATACCAAACCCCTTCATATTATACCACTCTCGACATATTTCATTCCTTATAAGTAAGCTAAATTGTGATGATAGTCTTGTAAAAACTGCAGCAATAAACTCGTTAGATAGACATATGAAAAAACGTAAAATAGACCAAGTAGATGAAGATAGGAATAACATTGCAAGTTACGAGTTAAACGAAACAAACCATCTAGTTAAAAGATCGAAGGTGAATTGGCCAAGATCATTTTGGGTAGAGCTGAATGAAGAATGCGCGCGTGAAGGAGTGAGTGTGAAAGTGGATGACAGTGGCCATTACATTGTACATTTAGACGTAGATGAAGATGTGAGTCTAACATACAAGTCAGCAAATGCTTTTTATTCTGGATTTAAATCACGTAAACTTAACCTAATTCTAAGTGAACTAAAAAGTAAATCGTCCCAAGGGAGAATAGTGCGCGGAATGAAATGTTTAAACCATTCATTGTCATCTAGTTTTCTATCTAATGTTAAATTAAGTGATAACATACTTTCATTTGCTGTGAGATCGAGGTTACAGTTGCTGGAATACGAAAGTCTTTTACATCTATACTACCCACAGACATACACGAAAATGTGCAAAATATGTAACCACCCATACGAAACAGTGTCACATTTATTGAATGGATGTACCAAATTTCAAACATTATATCAACAAAGGCACAATAGAGCTGTAGACATTATTTATGAGAAACTGAAATCCGCATACAATAATAAGAGTGACATAACAATAAATAAAGAGATAATAGTTAAACCATCACTTTTCGGCCGCAGTAACACCTCATTTAAGACACATGCCGTAAAACCTGATTTAACGATAATCAATCGACATAACAAAACAGCTTTTATAGTGGAGGCAGCAATACCATATGACGCCCATTTAGATAAATGTTACCAACATAAATTTGATAAGTACTATCCATTGGCTGCAGAAATTAACGAAATAGGCTATCGTACGCATGTAATCGTACTGATAATTGGTAGTTTGGGTCATGTGCATGCAAAGTGTGTGAGTGGATTAATGTCGCTCGGGTTGCGGAAATTTGAAGCAAAGGTTTTATGTAAATATGTCAGTATTAGTGCAATTATAGGTTCTTACAGAATATGGAAACTTCGATGTAAAAAACACCCATTTTAAATTGCTGGGATGTTTTCCCAACCGTCTAATCTCAATTGTGCTCTGTCTACTATACCAAACGACTATTGTATTTGATGCTATATTTAATATCTCACTCCACTAACTGTCAAAGTTTTTTATGGCAAACAAAAATTCTGATAAAACCCCCATGTAACAACAACCATATTGCTCTACTTGAATGGTATTCCACACACATTTTGTAAATTTCAATAATACTCATTTTTGGCAGGTTATATCATATCATTATATGCCAATGTATTTTCGAAAGCTTAAAAATTTTTATGTATGTGTAACACAAAGGTTCGATGTAAAAACACCCACATAGAAATACTTGAGACGTCTTCAACACTTTATGTAAATTCTAATGATTCTCCTTTATGCCATGTTGTATCTATTATATCATGTCTGTACATATTAATGTATTTTTGGAGAATAAAGATTCTGATATGTATGTATGTATGTATGTATGTATGTATGTATGCATGCATGCATGCATGCATGCATGCATTCATGCATACATGCATGCATGTATGTATGTATGTATGTATGTATGTATGTATGTTGTTGCGCACAGATTTGGCTGTGTTGATAACATGCTTATATTTGCCAAATATTTGTATACATTAATTTTGTGGATTCCTTATCAAAAGGGGCATAACTCATGTTTCTCTGAGGTGGTATTTTACAGTGGTTGTTACCTCCTCTTTTGTCTTAACCTGGCGATCTATTTTTAGAAAAGGCGTCTGGTTGCCTGTCCATATATGTCCATGAATAGTTAGTTTTTCTTGAAATGTTGGCAACTAGAGTCGATGCTTATCCCCTGACCATATATGGCTTGATGGTCAGTCTTGGTCTTTGTTCACATCGCCCCATCTGAGTTTCACTCAGAAGGTCTTGCGTTTAATACGCATGCGTCAAGATTTGGGAGGTTTAAGAAAGACTTCCGTTTGGGGTCGAGCAGGAAACTGTGTGAGGGTCAGGACGTGTGATTCGTTTCGACCCGAGTTTCATATCTTGGGGAAGGAAGTCCTTCGTGTGTTTGACTGAGATGTCTACAGAATATTTCCCCCATATTTGTGTTTTCCTATACGTCTAGGAGACGGATTCTGTTGTGGTGTTTTTCGGAAGAAAAGGTAATTGCTCTTGTAACATTTCTATTGATAGCCAGCTTTAGACTGACATTTTGTTTCCCTGCTTGCTGACTTTTTCCGCTGGGCGGGAAGGAGTTTTGTTATTAGAAATGCAACTTACGAATCACCATGACATTGATACCGGGTTGGTTTATGCCCGAAGAACATTGGATATGTACTTTGAATTCCGCTATGTCGGCGGTATCACCTTGAGCAAGGTTTGATAAAGGAATACCACGGAGGCCATTGTAAACTGTATTCAGGGCTCGCCATGCTGCGGCCTGCTGTAGTCAAGAAATGTATCTGACTTATTGATGTCAGAGTAATGCGAAGCTAAGCCTACATATATATATATATATTTAAGACCCGTTCCAATGCGGGGTTATTTCTATGTAGCTGAATCAAGAGATGCAGATTGATGGCAGAGCTGTGAGATAGACAGCTTGCCTATGATTTATTTATGCCAGCTATATTATTCGCCATTTATATGCTGTAATGTCGTCAAGTATTGTCAACTGACTATATTATGATGAGCGTCCACTGTCTTGTATCGTCAATAAATCCATGAAACGTCAGCTATTGTCCACAATTACTGACTTATACGTGTGGTTGTGTGGATGGACTGTGACCTGTCAGAACCTTTACACGCATTCGCACCCATCTATTGATGTTTACTCATCTACACATCACACCAACCACACCTTTCTTGAAGCACTACATATCTTAAGCGCCTACACACTTAAGAGTGAGTTTGTGTTACACCTTGTCAGTACCTCAATGCCTGGTGACCTATATCAGTCACAACATTGTCTCCAGATCGACCTGACACTCACTCACCTACGCAGCATTTTACACCTTCGATACCTGAGCCCAGGACCTGTATTATGATGGTGGACTACATCACTGCGAAGAATAACACTGTAGCAGCCTACAACACTATGGTCATTCATTGACATTATCTTCGTACAATCTATTTATACCTCGCAACATGTATGGTGGCCAAACTACACTTTAACCTACTGCCCAATACATTATATGGTATCCAGTGTGAATCTTCTACATCACAAACGTCAAGAACAGTCCGTTACATCTATGGTGTGCCAGCTTGTTGGGGCTTTTATGGTCAAATTGTCAAGTTCGTCGTGACATTAGAAGGACAAGTGCCGATACGATTGTCTATATTGACATTAGAAGGACAAGTGCCGATACGATTGTCTATGTTGGCATTAGAAGGATAAGTGCTGAAACAAACGTCGATATTGTATTCAGAAGGCCAAGTTCCAATACTTCGATCACTATTGTTATCAGAAGGTCAAGTACCGTCGTCATTGCAGTTTGTTGATGCAAGTTCAGAAGTCTGATCAGCGTTGGATCATCGAATCTTTAGAATGCTGATTACTCCCTGTTCTTTGCCGTTTTGACGATAGGATTTTTTAAAGATAAGTGGCCTGTTTGTTTGTGGACTGTGCCATTGTATTGTTTAACTGAGCCTTCTCACACATTCTTTTATGTTACATGTATATGCATTACATGTCATTTATATGTTTATATTTCAGCGGGTTTCCGGTTGGGCGGTGTCTGATTATAGGGTATACCACGTTACAGAGGTCCTATAACAGCGTTCTTTAGGGACTTTGCAAATTTCCCACAGTGGATTTGCTAGCGACATTTGTTGCTATTTTTGTTTAGTTGTGACGAGGTGTGCTTTTCGTTGTTTTTGTCATATTTTTCGGTTCTTTAGTTTTGATTTGATTTGTTTGTATTTGTCCGCCTCCTCTTCCTGTCGTTTAGTTTTATACACCCTTATGTTTATTTACTGTGGTGTCATTTGTTTCGTTTACTTCTCGCAGTTATCATCACACTCTTTGTGATATTTATTTTTTTTAAGTTTTGCTTTATGATTTAGTTGACTTCTGCGAATGTTTTCGTATTGTCTTTGATGCGTGTTCTTTGTTTACGTTGTTCTTGGTTGTCATACGCTATTTATAGATATTTAGTCATGCACTATTAGCTGTGTAGTGCACTTCAGATAAAGAATTGACTGGTGGTGTTATTATTATACAGTGATTATACAAGTTCTTTGGCAAAGACTTGTCTCCCACAGATATTGGGATAATGTAAAGTGATTTTACAAGTGCTTTATTTAAGACTTGTTACCATTAAGGTTGGAATAAGATAATTTATTATTTCAGGTTTTGGTCTCATATTATTAGACATTATGCCTACACTTGAGTACTTTATTGAGCAAAGGAAATCCCTTGGCAAGACTGGTGAGAAATTGGAAGAATTTGCGACTACTGCATATGCCAAGGCATTGAAGTCGGAGGAAAAGAGGATGAAATTGGAAGAAAAGCAAAAGAAAATAGATGCTGAGAATTTAAAATTGCAGATGCAGGCAGATGAAAGGAAATTCCAGATGGAAATGGAAAAACAAAAAAGAGAAGCTGAGGCTGAAGAGAGAAAGTTACGAAGAGAAGCCGAAGTTGAAAATAAAAGACTAGAAAAAGAGGCTGAGAATAAAAGACCAGAAATGGAGGCTGAAAATAAAAGACTAAAAAGAGAAGCTGAAGAGAGAAAAGAAAAAGCAAAATTGGAACACGAAGAAAAAGTCTTAGCTTTGGAGTTAGAAAGGTTGAAGTTGATAAATATGGGTAATGCTAATGATCCAAATAAGCTGTCAACTTTTGATAAGTCAAATGCTACTACTTACAAGGTCAAACTACCTGCTTTTAATGCTTCCAGTGACGATATAACGTTCTATCTGGACAGATTTGAACGTTCATGTCGAACACATAATGTAGATAAGTCACAATATGTTAATAAGTTGTCGGAGATACTTAAAGGTGAAGCTCTGAGTAAGTTAAGCATGGTAGATGAGCCTGACAAGAATAATTATGATGTTGTCAGAGCGGCCTTATTAAAGAAATATCAACTTAACGAAGACGGCTATCGTCTTCAATTCAAGAATATGTTGCCAGAATTCTCAGAATTCATCGCAAAAATACGTCTCATGTTTACACGTTGGATTGAGCTGTCTAAGACAGAACATACATTTGAAGCCCTTATAGACTTATTACTTCGAGACAAAGTTATGTCGTCTGTCAATGAATCTTTTCTTGCTTTTCTTCATGAGCGTAAACCTAAGAATATAAAAGAGATGGAAGAATATTGTTGCCAGTATGTCACTGCGCACCCTCATGTAACTATTAGCAACTCTAAAGTGAACGAAGGTTTGCCAGTTGCTTCTGCAGCACCATATGGCCCAAACTTCCTTCGTAAATTTCAAGGTGCTCAACAGAACTTTAATAGGAAGAGTAATCGTAATTTTACTCAAAATCAAGGCAATCAATCATATAATGGTTCTTCCTCGAAGAACTGGAGACGATCTGACAGTCCCCGTTATTTTGGTCCAAATAGTTATAGACACTTTCGTAAAAGTAGTCGCAATAGAAACTATCAAAGCCATTCTTCGCGGAGACAACAAAACTAAACTAATAAATGTTCTCATCAATGTGAAAATGACTATAATAACTATGGAAACTGGGATTCAAACCAGGACAATAGGTACAATAGAGAATACAATGACAATTTCAGGAAGAATAATAATCGCAGTAGATCTCAACACCGCAAAAAGAGATATCAGCAGTCAAACTCTGTACAGCAAGAGTCTCAGGGAGCCAGTAAACAGGTTAATGATAATAAAAACTCTAGCGCTATCACTTGTTCTGCTTTCGATTTTGGGAGAGCAACTGAATGCCCCAAATGCACTACATTGTTCGAACCGACTACTGTAACTATCTTGAGCTGTGGTCACCCTCTTCCTGCTGCAGTTGCGCATGACGGGAGAGGATCTCTTATCTTACATAAAGGTCTAGTGAATAATAATCCAGTCTTAGTCCTTTTTTATTCTGGATGCACTACTATCGGAGTTAAGCAATCTCTTGTAGATCCTTCCTGTGCTACAGGAAAGGTGGTCAAATGTGTCACATTTGGTGGTACTTTGGAAAAGTATCCAACTGCTATAATTCACATTGCTACTCCCTTCTTTACGGGAGATGTCCACGCGTGTCTTCTACCGAATCCTATTGCGGATCTTATCATCGGTCGTATTCCCGGAGTTAGAGAATGTACCCCGCAGCAGATTGCTGCTTGGGAAGAGCAAAATATCCAAGCTACCAATGCAGTGGTCACAAGAGCACAAGCTTTTAATATGCCTCAAACTTCATCGACTGATAGTAATGAAGAGCATAGATAAGATAGTCACTTGGTTATTTCGCGTGACTCTTTCATAAAATTGCAAGAAGAAGATCCTTCTTTAAAAAAATTCTTCATTCTGGCTAAGAAAGGTGATCCAAATCAGAACAAAAATCGCAAATTTTGGATTACTATGAAGAATGGCATACTAGTGCGTATGGTTCAAGACTCGACTACGTCCACGCATTCACAAATTCTTGTGCCCAAGAGTATGAGAGTCTAAATTTTACAACATGCTCATGACTCGCAATGTGCTGGACATATGGGTTTTTCCCGTACTAAGTCGAGAGTTCTTGCGGCTTTCTTTTGGCCATTTGTGAACAAGGACATACAAATTTATTGCCGATCTTGCAAAATATGTCAAGAGGTCAAATCTAGATGTCCACGACATGCAGCACCTATTCAGGCTGCAGACATTCCTATGCGGCCGTTTCAGAAAATGGCAATAGATATTATTGGCCCTTTTAGGATCAAATCGGCCAGAGGACATCAATTTATCCTAACATGAGTCGACATGTGCACACGTTGGCCAGAGGCTATACCTCTTAAGAGCATCTCTACTGCTGATATCGCAGACGCTCTTTTGCTGATATTTTCTCGTTTGGGATTCCCCAGAGATATATTGTCAGACCATGGCACCCAACTTATATCAGACACTATGTCGCAGGTAATGTCTACTCTGCGTATTAAAAGGTCTCTTAGTAGTATTTATCCCCCAATGTCGAATGGGTTAGTTGAGCGTTTGAATAGAACACTCAAAACTTTACTTGGGAAGATAACTGAGGATCATCCTCAGGATTGGGACAGGGTTTTACCCGCGGCTCTCTTTGCTTATAGAGAGGTCCCCAATGAACACACAGGGTTTTCGCCTTTTGAACTTGTCTTTGGCGCGCGACCGCGCGGTCCTATGTCTTTGCTTCATGATCTTATAACTGCTGATAATATTGATAATGATACTCAATCTTCAGATGAGTATGTCATTGCTCTAAGGCAAAAGATTTTCGAAGCATGCAAACTAGCAACTTCTTCATCCGAATTTGCTAAAGAAAAGGCAAGGCAATTTGCAAATAAGAATAGATGCCTACGTCAACTTTGTCCGGGTGATAAAGCACTCGTCCTACTCCCTTGTATGGAGAACAGGCTTTTTATTGCATTGAGAGGTCCGTATTCGATAGTCTCAAAAATTTCCGATGTCGACTATGTTGTTGATATTGATGGAAAGCATAAAACTTTCCATATAAACATTCTCACGGAATTTCATGAACGACCGGACTATTTACTGAGTATTTTCCAGGCGACGGACGATTCTCCAGTCCCACATGGTCATTACTCATCCCTGTTGGTTATACAGGATAAGGAAATTACTTTCTCAGATGTCAATCTTCCTCTTCCTGTGATTCCACTTCATTCTACGGAATCATGGAAAAACGTTACTGTTTCTCCTAATCTATCTGCTGAGGAACACCGACAAGTCTCTTCGATGTTACAAACGTTTTAGGATGTCCTTACCGACATTCCTGGACACACACATGTCATTGAACATGACATCATACTTACTGACCATAATCCTATCAGAGTCAGACCTTATGCTATACCTATTCGTTTCCAGTCACAAGTCGAAAAAGAATTGGATGAAATGATACAATTGAAGATAATTGAACCATCCACTTCAGCATACTCTTCGTCCATGGTTATTATTCGAAAGAAAGACAATAACATACGCCTCTCCGTTGATTATCGCAAATTGAACCAGGTTACGAAGTTCGATGCTGAACCTATGCCTTCATTAGAAGAGCTACTAAACAAACTTTCTAATTCTAGATTCTTTACCAAACTCGACTTGTCGAAAGGCTATTGGCAAGTTCCTTTAACTGAACGCGCCAAACCTCTTACTGCATTCTCAACACCTAGGGGTTAGTTTCAATGGAATTTTGTGCCTTTCGGCCTTATGAACGCCACTGCTACTTTCGTACGCATGATGCGTCGAATTCTCTCATATCGTTCAGATGTCATAGCATACTTGGACGATATCTGTCTCTTCAGTGATTCTTGGGAAGATCACTATTTGGGTTTATATGAATTGCTGTCTACTCTTCGCGAGTATAATTTGACTGCAAAACCCTCTAAAGCCTATGTAGGATTTAGTGAAATTTCTTTCCTGGGTCATCGTGTTGGTCATGGTCTCTTGAAGACAGAGGACCACAATACTTCCAAGATACTAAACATTTCTGTTCCTAAGACGAAAAAACAAGTACGTAGTTTCTTAGGTTTAATACAATTTTATGGATGATTCATTCCGAATCTATCCTCTATTATGGGACCTCTTTCAACCTTATTGAAGAAAGGATCTCCTAATCTGGTCCGCTGGTCTCAAGAATGCCAATATTCATTGGACCAGATTAAAAACTTATTTTCATCTCCCCCTATCTTAAGGTTACCTACTATTGATAAGGCTTTTGTTCTTCGAAGTGACGCCTCATCCACTTTGATCGGGGCAGCACTAATGCAGGAGTATTCAGAAACTCTGCATCCAGTAATGTATATCTCCAGGAAACTGAATGCGGCAGAGAGGATTTACTCGGTCGTAGACCGTGAATTGTTGGCTATGGTTTGGTCAATTCTCAAGTTACAAAGATTCCTTCTGGGCACGCATTTCATTGTGGAACCCGACCAAAAAGCTCTTGCAGCTATTCAGAGTATAAACTTGAAGAGCTCGAGATCCACTCGTTATGCCATTGCTCTTCAACTTTTTCATTTCACGGTACGAGCTATCCGTGGTTCGGATAATGTGATGGCAGACATTCTGTCCAGATGCCCACATGATTCCACTTAACTTTTCTGTCCTATATTTCCTGATACACTTCGGGATTTATAATAGTTCTGTATATCAGCACATCTGTTCTCACTTTACGGGAATGCATGGTATTAGGCTGTATGATTTTCTTTCTTTGTTACCGTTTTTGGTATAACAGAAGAAGGCTGAGTTAGCAATATAAGGGCCGAAAGTTCTCACGGCCACAATTTATACTTAACAATGTATTTTGATTACTGTATATTAGAGAATCGTACGGTTATCAAATAGAATTGTGTTATTTGTATTTTCTTAGCAAATCATCGATGTTGGAGAGAATCTCTACATTTTGTCAACCATGACGTATTGTGAAGTCCTTACCTACTCTTGGAATGACTCAATAGATGTGCCCTCTTAGTCTATGACCTGATCTTCATGGATCATCGACTTAGTTAATATTATGTATAATACATTATGTCAAAATATTATTACATGTTTACATAATGTAATTTTTTTTCGTTGTTAAGATGATTATATCTCTTTAATGCGGTATGTTAAGATTATAACATCGCTGTTTTGATGATATTCCATTGCAAGCTTTGGAGATAACATATTTGATGTCAGATAAATTTATATGTATATAACTTTTGCTTGCATTATAACTTTGCCAGCACTGTAGTGTACGTTGGTGGCACCTCCCTGGAATTGTATATACTTAGAGAAATGATTTCTCTAATGTTATGAAATTTTTTCACCTGACACTCCATGACTCGACTTTGCCTCACATTAGGCATAGTATTTAGTTTGTGATTCTTTTCGTCCGAGCATCATTCGTGCGTTATGAGCCTGTTGTATCTTGCTCTAGGATGTATTTTTTAAAAAAAAGTTTCATTTTTTTTCCCGGGAGGGTGCGGTAAGCTGTTTTGCACAGATTTGGCTGTGTTGATAACATGCTTATATTTGCCAAATATTTGTATACATTAATTTTGTGGATTCCTTATCTAAAGGGGCATAACTCATGTTTCTCTGAGGTGGTATTTTACAGTGGTTGTTACCTCCTCTTGTGTCTTAACCTGGCGATCTATTTTTAGAAAAGGCGTCTGGTTGCCTGTCCATATATGTCCATGCATAGTTAGTTTTTCTTGAAATGTTGGCAACTAGAGTTGATGCTTATCCCCTGACCATATATGGCTTGATGGTCAGTCTTGGTCTTGGTATTTGTTCACATCGCCCCATCTGAGTTTCGCTCAGAAGGTCTTGCGTTTATACGCATGCGTCAAGTTTTGGGAGGTTTAAGAAAGACTACCGTTTGGGGTCGAGCAGGAAACTGTGTGAGGGTCAGGACGTCTGATTCGTTTCGACCCGAGTTTCATATCTTGGGGAAGGAAGTCCTTCGTGTGTTTGACTGAGATGTCTACAGAATATTTCCCCCATATTTGTGTTTTCCTATACGTCTAGGAGACGGATTCTGTTGTGGTGTTTTTCGGAAGAAAAGGTAATTGCTCTTGTAACATTTCTATTGATAGCCAGCTTTAGACTGACATTTTGTTTCCCTGCTTGCTGACTTTTTCCGCTGGGCGGGAAGGAGTTTTGTTATTAGAAATGCAACTTACGAATCACCATGACATTGATACCGGGTTGGTTTATGCCCGAAGAACATTGGATATGTACTTTGAATTCCGCTATGTCGGCGGTATCACCTTGAGCAAGGTTTGATAAAGGAATATCACGGAGGCCATTGTAAACTGTATTCAGGGCTCGCCATGATGCGGCCTGCTGTAGTCAAGAAATGTATCTGACTTATTGATGTCGGAGTAATGCGAAGCTAAGCCTACATATATATATATTTAAGACCCGTTCCAATGCGGGGTTATTTCTATGTAGCTGAATCAAGAGATGCAGATTGATGGCAGAGCTGTGAGATAGACAGCTTGCCTATGATTTATTTATGCCAGCTATATTATTCGCCATTTATATGCTGTAATGTCGTCAAGTATTGTCAACTGACTATTTATATTATGATGAGCGTCCACTGTCTTGTATCGTCAATAAATCCATGAAACGTCAGCTATTGTCCACAATTACTGACTTCTACATGTGGTTGTGTGGATGGACTGTGACCTGTCAGAACCTTTACACGCATTCGCACCCATCTATTGATGTTTACTCATCTACACATCACACCAACCACACCTTTCTTGAAGCACTACATATCTCAAGCGCCTACACACTTAAGAGTGAGTTTGTGTTACACCTTGTCAGTACCTCAATGCCTGGTGACCTATATCAGTCACAACATTGTCTCCAGGTCGACCTGACACTCACTCACCTACGCAGCATTTTACACCTTCGATACCTGAGCCCAGGACCTGTATTATGATGGTGGCCTACATCACTGCGAAGAATAACACTGTAGCAGCCTACAACACTCTGGTCATTCATTGACATTATCTTCGTACACTCTATTTATACCTCGCAACATGTATCGAGGCCAAACTACACTTCAACCTACTGCCCATTACATTATATGGTATCCAGTGTGAACCTTCTACATCACAAACGTCAAGAACAGTCCGTTACATATGTATGTATGTATGTATGCATGCATGCATGCATGCATGCATGTATGTATGTATGTATGTATGTATGTATGTATGTATGTATGTATGCAATGCCTTATTATAATCATACATGCCCAATGAGGTAGCCATGTATTGGTTCAACTTCAAGTTATTTGATATATGACAGAAACATGTCAAGTCAGCTCGACCTGGAGGTTAGCGTTGAGGCTCCCCACGATAGTAAGTGGATATTCTTAACACCTATTATAACAACACCCGAAGAGATTGTTACATAAACAAGGGATATTTGTGATAGATAAAAAATAAACAGGTCTTTGAAACTGAACTTTTTATTTACAAAAAAATATATATTCATTTGTGAAGCCACTGGAAAGAAACAATGTTTTCGTTAGCAATGGCTAACTGGATACTGTCACCCCTCATTGTGAATGGAAGGATCCACTGACTTATTAATTTTGTACAATGCTGAAACAAGATTTGTAGCAGAGAAGAGACTTTTCCACGGCTTTGAGAGGTGTGTCAACTTGAAACTCTCACATTAGTAAGTGGAAATTCTTAACATCAACTATAACAACACCCGAAAAGACGGCTACAGAAATTAAGGACATCAGTGAAAGGCGAAAATTAAACTTTAAAATTGACATTTTTATTTGTAAAGAATATATATCAGTTTATGAAGCCACCGGAAAGAAATTATAGCTTCGTTATCAATGGCAACCGGATACTGTCACCCCTCATCGAGAATGGAAAGATCCACTGACCCCATACTATGGTATGCGTTGCTGAAAGACCACAGAGCGGACATGTGTCAGATTGTGTGTCCAGTGGAATCGTGAATGTTTGGTTTTTGCTCAAGTCCCAAAAGACGGTGACGGTAACTGAAGGCTGGAGACTTTTGATGTCAGCTTGTAAACTGTGTACGAATTGAATTCAACGGATTATGAATGTTTGCCGATTGTATCCTGGGCGGAGTTTAGCACACTTACGGACTCTAAATGATTATCCGATATGATATGGTGTTTTTATACTATATCAAGTACATGTTAATGTATTTTTTTGGATAATAAAGATTCTGATTATGTATGCATGTATGTATGTATATATACTTCATTATTGTGTGGTGTAGAAACATAGGCAATGAGCAAACTATGAGAAGAAAGAACTGAGGCCTCTCCGATGTGGATATATATAGAAGAATGTCATATTACTCATGTAAGGAGAAGATAACAAAGAAGTCCTAGAAAATGTAGATACCAAGAGATTGACAGATTTCATTATATAAGGGTCCATCATCAAGACAAGAGACAGATAAAGTTGGAGATCCATTTCAGCCAACCTTTGATGTGGAAATGAAGTTGCGAATTATTTTAATACACAATTCTTCTTCTAAGACATAATGACTATTTACCACTTAAAAGGGTCAGGTGTACAGCAGTTTAATGTACACATTTCCCTCACAAAAATATTCCTACATAACAGAGGAAGCACTAGTATATTATGAAGCATTTTAATTTAGCATTTGCATTTATCAAACCCGTATGAATGTTTCACAAATATACAAAGTAAATTGTCAGTTAATTTAATGTCCTTACAAAACATAACAACTCAATGCAAAAGACACAAATATCACAAGTCAAGCAGTTTACTGTAAGTTTTCCACACAAAAGAAACAATAAGTAAGTGTATGCTTTGGAGCAATTACGTTTAGCACCTGTATTTCTCTATCCATAATTGATGTTTAACAGATACAAGTAGGTGAACTTAAATATTTTTTAAATGCTCCATTTCGTGCTGTCTTGCGTATTTCACTCAAACGGCTGGCAAGTATATGTATGATAAGAAACACAACACAGTGTAATCGATGTTCATGCGGTTCCACAGACAAACGTTAAGCATGTCGTAAGAGGAAAGTAATATGAGTTTGTACTTGGAGCTAGCAACATCATCTTGTAAAAATAAATTGCTACAAGAAACCGGCCCGGCAAGAACAGATCAATGCATGCATTCAGGCTGATAAAACATAAAGCAAATAAGACTAAAGTTGACAATACAATTTACATCAGCCACGAGGAGTGTGGAAAGATTGTGTTGTCTAGCACACAAGTACTTCTCTGGCACAATGCTGAGTAATTTGGTTCCACAGAAAAAATGTTAGCATGTCGTAAGTAGCAACTAATATGAGTTTGTGCTTGGAGCTAGCATCATCATCTTGTACAAATGAATTGCTAGAATATATTGGCGCTGCAGTAGCACATGAAAGCTTGCATGCACTATTCCTGCAAGAGAGGCCAGCTTCAGTGGACGCACCATGCTCCAAGGGTAGGTCTAAGGACATTGAGGGACAATTGTTTGCCTTTTGTCACATAAGTATGCTATCGTTACAGAGTATAATTTTCAGACAAACAAAGAAGAAAGGAACTGAAAGGGTCTTCATTTCTACATGAACTTCTTCTTCTTTGATGCTTAGCCGCCGACCGTCAAAGCAGTCAGTGGCCATCACGTCTAGTGGCGTCTTGTAGGGCAACAACAAATTGATTCCACTTTGCTCGGTCGGTGGCCATCCTTCGTACAGTGCCCCAACTCTGGTTCATTCTTTGCATCTCAGCCTCCACAGTCCTCCGCCAGGTTGTTTTTGGTCGGCCTCTTTTTCGTTTTCCTTCAGGGGTCCAAAGCATAGCTGTTCTTGTGACGGCATCGGGGTCTCTTCTGAGGACATGACCAACCCAGTTCCAGCGTCTGCCAGCTATGATGGTGTGCATGTCCTCTTGCTTGCTACGAGTAAGCAGATCTTGGTTAGTGATGGTATTCGGCCAAAAGATTCGGTGAATTTTTCTTAGGCATGTTGTGTGAAAAGAGGACAATTTCGACATTTCCTTCTCTGTAACTCTCCAGCATTCCGCACCATAGAGAAGCACAGAAAGCACACAGCTCTGATATAATCTTAATTTTGTGCTTGTGCTGTATTGGGAGGACTTCCAGATGTTGTTTAGGCTAAAGAAGGCTGTTCTTGCCTTATTCATTCTTATGTTGATGTCTTTGCCTGCCCCGCCGTCTGGTGTTACTATGCTTCCTAGGTATGTGAAGGTATCTATCTGTACATGAACTTAACCACATAAATTTGTCAAGATATAAAGCAAACAATACCCTGCTCGTTCCAAACTATCGTTTACATTTCCTTTTTGCACGCATCCACATGTTTTCAATAGTTTGTGTGTGCACTCCGGGGTCTTGAGGGTTCACAAAATTGTGCGCATGCACCACCACGGAATGCAAATAAACTCCAGTATTTAACATAGCTATGTTATTGTATGATCCAAATCCGTCTGATACAATATGACTTCCTGGTACAATGTATCGTTCTATAAGACCTTCTAGCGATCCTGATGTGCGGTCAGGAACTTCAAACAGGATACATTTCTTTGACACCCTCTCAATACCACCAAACACCCAGTGGCCTTCATACCACCGACCTCTGTGATATTTTCTGTGGAATAATTTAGATTCATCAATTTCCACTACTATGGGTTCACCACTATCTAAGATACCCCCAATCTCAGGTGGTCTTTGTGCTAGCCACTTTCCACATTCCTCTCGACAAAAATTGCACCAGTCCACTATAATCTGTTTGCTCACATTCACTTCCTGCTTTATCCGTTTGCTTGGTGTATCAAAAGCCCACAAATATATAATTAGCACTATCTGTTGCAATTTGAGATGATTCCTTGCAAAAAAAGAGTCACTCCGGACACTGAAAGATTTATTGCATTGCCTGCACCTCCAGCTTTTTCCATCAATGCCTCTCGCATAGTTACTCAGAACTGCTGGTTGGGAACAGCTATTACACTGCACTGAATTTCTTATCATATGCCTGCTTGCCAGACATTTTAGGCAGCTCTCCGTGTCTCTTATTTCATCATAGAGGTGTAGCATATTTCACCGCTCCACCCGTATTTGGCCATCATTTAAAACAGTGTTTGCACCGACAATTTCTGTTTGTGCAGCCATAGCACATAAGAGACCTGTAGAATATAGAAATAAAGCATACATTCAAGAAATCATAATTTTCAATAAATAAATGAAATAAAAGCACATATATCATTTATTACAATTGTCATCTTCTTTCTAATTATATATATATATATATATATATATATATATATATATATATATATATATATATATATATATATATATATATATATATAAAGCAATCATCATCATCATCAGTTGCCATCTCCACAACGGAGGTTGGCTGTAATGGATCTCCAACGTCTTCTGTCTCTTGTCTTGGTGGTACACTCTGATAGACTCTTTCCCGTCCATCTCTTGATGTTATCTTCCCACTTATAGCGCTGTCTTCCCCTTGCACGTTTACCTTCAACTCTCCCTTCTGTTATGGTCTTCTGCAAGGTGTTATGCCTTTTTATGTGGCCAAAGTATTTTAGCTGCCGAACTTTGACCTCTCTCATTAGTTCTCTTTTCATACCTAGATTTTCTAGGACCTCCTTATTTGTTTTCATCTCTTTCCATGAGATACGCCCCATTCTTCTATATATCCACATTTCAAGAGCCTCAATTCTTTCTTCCAAATGCTTATTCATCGTCCATGTTTCTGCACCATACAGAAATGCAGAATATATATAACACTTTATGATTCTCAGTTTTAATTTATGAGATAACTGTTTGGATGTCAGTATATGTTTCATGTTGTTGAATGTAGCTTTGGCCATTCCTATTCTCTTCTTGATTTCTGTTTCACATCTGCCATCTTCTGTTATTATATGACCAAGATATACGTAGCTCTTGACTTGTTCCAGGATTTTCCCATTTACGCTTATCTTTAATGTGGGTTTATCGTCTGTTTTGCTAATTATCATAGTTTTAGTTTTCTCAATATTAATGTCGAGTCCATATTCATGACTTATACTGTTCACTTGCTTCACTAGTTCTTGTAACTCCTGTTCGCTTTCAGCTAACAACACGGTATCATCTGCATATCTAAGGTTGTTTATTGATCTTCCACTGATGTTCAGTCCTGGTATTTCCTGTATCTGTTTGAAAATTTTTTCGGTGTATAAATTAAATAGGCAGGGGGACAGCACACAACCTTGTCTGACACCTCTTTTTATGTCTATGTATGGTGAATAATTCCTTCCCGATCTTACTGTGGCAGTTTGCTCCCAATAAAGGTTACTGAGTATTCTTATATCTTTTCCATCAATACCTATGTCTTTGAGGCATTCAATTATTTTCTCATGATGGATTCTGTCAAAAGCCTTCTTATAGTCAATGAAGCACATATACATACTTTTTTGGACCTCTGTATATTTTTCTGCTAATCTTCTTAGGCAAAATATTGCCTCTCTTGTTCCACTGTTCCGTCTAAAACCAAACTGTTCTTCTTGGATTTCGCTGTCTACTTTACTTTTTATTCTTTCCTGTATGATTTTGAGCAGTATCTCAAAGCAATAGGAGCTTTCATTGCATTGGGAAATATATGGAGATCAAGAGAAATCGGATCCAACACGAAAATAAGAATCTTCAACTCAAATGTGAAGTCAGTCCTATTGTATGGCTCTGAGACATGGAGAACAACAAAGACAACAACCAAAAAGCTACAGACTTTCATAAATGGGTGCTTGCGTAGAATAGAGGTATTAAAATGGTATGACAAGGTTACCAACGTGGAACTGATGACAAGAACTAAGGCCTAAGCACAATTGTGAGTATCCATATTTTCAAATGTGATGCCATTTTCTCATGTCGGTAGTTGTTCATATTATTTGGAATTGAAAACAATATATATCCTAATTATAACCCATCAGAGGTTGAACGGGATTTCTGTTTATCTTCATTAATTTAAAAAAAAAAAAATACAAGAACTAGACAAGTGCCAGTGGAACAAGAGATGAGAAGGCGATATAATTTATCTTGTATTTTGTCATGTAACCCATCTTTGTGAAATATGACATAATTATCACATGTCACTGTGTTAACAAGTCGCATTAAATAATTATTGAAAGTACAATAACAATCACAATCTTATGATACTGTTCTTACAAATTTATGGTGTTGTGAAATATTCAACTTTAGTGCTGTGCGAAATATTAGTTGTATATAACTAAACAACAAGTATGCTGCTGAGACAGAAACGCAGAATTCATACCGTTTCCCGCGTTAAATCTTGGTTAAAAAGTCGATATGGATATCGTACAAATGTTTCCTTAAAGTCGATGTACAAAGTAAACGAAAAGTTACAACAGGCCATCGGTGGCGCTAACGTGGAACATTACCTTAGACAAACATATAAGTATGTTTCCTCTGCTCTAAAGGTACTTGAGTATTGCCCTGTTGCCATTGACAGCTTATTCTGTGCACAGTGCTTAAGGTCAGAAAGACACCTCCACCTCCATTTTCTGTTGCATTTGTTGCTGATCCATCTATGTATGCATGAATCCAGGTGCTATGTGGGACATGTTTCGGTATTTCTCTGTGTATTTTGTGGTAACTTCGATTTGCCACATTTACAATGATTTGATAGATGTGATGTCACTTTCCTGTATCAGCAGTTATTCATCTTATTTGGAACTGAAAACACTATATATCCTAATTATAACTCATTAGAGGTTGAAGGGATATTTCTTGTCACCAAAATAAAATAAAATAGGGAACTTAAAAATTCCCAGCAAAAATGTAATTAGGCCACCTACTCAGACTATAATTAAGAATAGTTTATTTTAGTATAGCAGAATTTTAATGTGCAGAATGTCTACAATAAAATAATATGAAAAACACAGAATAACAATATTATATTACTTACAGGATTGCAGTTCACCTATATCAGTAGAAGAGGTGTTGAGAATAGACAGACTTAGAGAACTGCACGATATAGTAAAGCAGAATGCAACCAGAACCAAAAACAAACATTAGGCTAATATGTAAGGATTACTGAGGGTGTAGTGGGAAATTGAATGTGTAATAAGGTTCTCATAACACATATTGATAATAATATAAAAAAAATAGTGAACCAGGTTTCATCCCAAACACCCCAGACTTCACCTCACCTCCTCCTACTTTTTTTTTACATGTACAACAAATGTAGCCTACATTAACTCTATGCTTCCAAAATTATTACTTACACTGTGCCTCAATTGTGTGTGTGTGTGTGTGTTTTTTTTTTCCCCAAAGAATTATAAACAGCAGAATTGTTGTGTTGGTTTATGTTTGAATGAGTTGACGATGGTAGGTGAAACTGCCAGTTCATGCCAATAACGCGAATTCTAAAATGAACTTCAAGTATGTCAATAGAACTTTGATCAACTGAAGTATTCAGCAAAGGCTTGTCTTTAAAGTTCAATGTATTTATTCACGGATACAAACACGATATGAAATAGTAGACGATACGTTTGATGCATGAACGATCAATAAGAAAACAGGATGGTGAAAATCTGGTGTAATGTTCCTAATGGCAATATACGTCTTTCCAGTCAGTTCCATTATCAATATTCTTCCTCGCTAAACTAAAGTTCATACAATTAATCTGTCTTTATGATAGTTTCTAAGGCATCGGCCGTTGACCTTCTACAAGGACATCGGGCTTAATATACATCTTTATAATACTTGATAAGGCATCCAAAATATACTGTCTTGCTCAAGAAACTTCTTCCATAGACTGCTCAGACAGTTGATTAAACATTAGATCCACTTGTTTCTACATCAAGATAAAATACATGTTAGCGACTATCCTTGGCTAACCTCTCCAATACGTGCCATGACCGAGATGTCGGCACTTCGTAATACAATTTTGCAATATATTAAATAATATTTCTTCTCGTAGGATTACCACTACGTTTACAAGTGAAGCTATCAGCTCATCTGATCCATTCTTGAAATCCTGCCATGAGGACTCCAGCTAGATGCCAGTAATGAGTGGAGACATCACTTAAAATCATCAATAAGATTATTTATCAACACATGGGTGCAAGACTTACATATACATCTTGACGTTGGCTTCTGATAAGAAAACCAGTTGTCCTCCATAGAAATAATTCCCATTCATCAGGGACACAATACAATATATTACAGACGATCAGTCCGGCTTGACCCTTCAACATCACTCTCTGGCATCATACTCTAGATCTTAGAAACCCGTGCGCTAAGAGTCTCTCATACACTACATAGTGCACACACGTGCGTGATAAATCATACGCACAAATAATATTCCTATCATAAGAATGGTGCGTAACCTTTTAACACAGGCAGGACCTAAGACTACCATCTATGTAAAAGTACGCAACAAGAATATACCATGTTTTTGTGTAAATTGTTTATGTGAACATGCACTTATATATTAAACTGATAGAAATTGATAGGGAGTCAAGATGTGCAGTGTGTCTCCATTAGTATTAGTGCAAGCATAATTGGAATTTATAAAAACACAATGCATATAGTAAAAAACACATCAACAACGTTAACAGTAGAATATGAACTTAATGAAAGCAGTTTATTGTTGCAGTCAATGAAACTTGCTTTCCTAGTCTTGGAACATCAAGGTAATTCATATATGGCCATACCTACAGCACAGTCTGGATAAGTAGAAATTACTGGGACCACCTAAACAAATTATGCTTATCAGGAGTTTGCTCAGAGCTGGACATTTTGCAGTCAGAATAAAATAGAGTAAAAAGTAATTATTTTTACACTTTGTTTACAACTGTTTCATTATTTGAGTAGCGTTTTGCACTTTTTAAAAGCATAAAGTATAGCATCATGTCCTTTGTTTGTAACTTTGATGCAAATACCAGAACATTTAAAACTACATATTTCATAATGAAACATGGTGACAAACAAAAATCACAAAATATTGCTATTGGAAGCCATGCTGGTGTAATGGTTACCACATTGCACTGGCGATCAGGTGTTCAAGGTTCAAGCCTGGGCATGGAAATTTGAAGAAGTGTCACCAACTGGGATTTTGACTGAATAACCTGAATGGCTCCTGAGATAAACCCTCTGTGGATGGGAAGGAGTGAAGCTCCTTACCTGGTTGGGAGGAAAGTCCACAGGTTCCCTAGCCTCGCAATGACATGTCATTGGGCTGAAGGGCTGATAGCCCAAGTGCTGCTGGTTGTGAAAAAAAAAAATAAAAAATAATAATTTTAAAACAAGTCAAGTATAATTATATCACATAAACATTTTGACAACTGTTTGTGGTTTTAAAAGTTTATCTTTAGCTATGTCTTTCAGCTGTGACTAGTCATTAACTGTATCTTTAGATCAAGTTCTGTTGGTTTTTCAATGGCCAGGCAATACCCACTCATCAGCTAAATGTAACATTCCTCATCTCTCCATCATTTGATAATGAATTATGACTTATCAACTCAATTCTCTTAATAGTCGATTATGTTTTTAAGTAAATGTGACACATTAATTTTCTCAGGAGACTTAGAATTTGTAGATACTTGGCTTGTCACATTTCTGTTGAATTTAAAGAAAACCATAATCATGTGATTCGTTTCAAAACTATGATAAAAATGCCAAAGCATGTACACATGCTGTTTAACTTCACTCTGATTGCTAAAACAGTAACAGAAGTCACTTTATGGTTTTAAAATTTAGACTAGATCAGTGGCAGGCAACCTATGTGATGTGAGGATCTACTTTAGAAACACTGAGCTCTCTAAAGATCTGCCTTGATACAATCATATCTGTTTCAGGTTCCAGGGTATAAAAAATGTTGAAGAAGTGCAGCAAATAAGTTATTTGCATCTCTGCAGCATAATACTCTTACTGCAATTCTTTCAACAAGGCATTGAAAAATTGAAACTAAATTATACTTTACCAAATGATAATGTCACTTCAAATAAAGGATCCCATTCTTATCTTATGCAGTTCATTAATAAAGTGAATTTTAATAAGGCTTCTCATAGGATATCAATGGAAACACAGAATAAGTACCTTTAATCCTGGGGATATCACACTTTTAAATACTTTTGAGAAAGAGTAAGTCCTTAGTTTGCTATGGTTTTTTTTTAAATTTCTATCATGTAAAGATCTACCAAATCATCCCCTGTGATCTCCTTTATTTTTCTTCTTCTTCTTCCTCGTTCGCCTTCAGACTTCCACATTTATGACTCTAATAAAGGCAGTAGTCAACTCAAGGTTCCTGACATCTCCAAACAGTTTTTCGTTGACAGAAGTGGGTTGTTGCCATATGCTACTCCGTTCATTACTGTAGGTTGGGCAATACTGCAGGAGGTGTTCGACTGTCATCGGGCTGGTACCACAGGTGCAGAGATCTGTTGCACCAATCTTGTATTTGTGGTATTGATGGTATCTCAATCTGTTGTGTCCAGTGCGTAGCCGAAAAATGATGACCTGTTCTTTCCTGGATAGTTGATGATATGCATCATTTTTCAAATGGCCTGGGTGCTCTCTTTCCCATTTGGACTTGAATGTAGCCTTTATAGTAGTCTTTGCCATTGCGTAAGTTGTCTCTATATCATTTTGTTGTAAGGCACCTCCTTCCCTAGCAAGTTTGTCTGCCTCCTCATTTCCTGGTATGTTGCAATGGGCTGGTATCCACTGGATAGTGCACTTGTTGAAGCATTTGGCCAGTCTTTCAATGGAGATTATCAGATCGTTCAATCCTTTAGTTTGATATCTCTTCAGCGCTGATATTACTGAGAGGGCATCTGTAAAGATTACTATCTGTTTTTCTGCCTGTGCTTTGCATTCAATAAGAGTTTCAGCTGCCTGTTTCAGGGCTTCTGCTTCAGCACTGAAATTATTGCAGTATTTGCCAGTGGCAATTGCCATAGAGTGGATTCTATTCTTTAATTTTATGAGGATGCCGGCACCCCCATTTTCAACTGCATTTTTTGCTGAACCATCAGTATATGCATGTGTCCAAAGCTTTGCTGGGAATTTTTGGTCAATATACTTGGTTGCTATACACTTTCTTTGTGTTTCTGTCTGTGTTCCCTTACTTTCAATGCCTGGAATATCAGATTTTAACTCAGGAAAGCATCTTATTTTCCACAGTGGGATAGTTGAGCTTGTTGGGATTTTTTTTGCAACTGAGCTTGCTAGCATGGTGTTTTTGCAAATTTTTTCTTTTGCTTGGGCTACAAAGTTAGTTCGCTTGAGCCTGCCTCTTCCTAGCCTATTCATTCTTTGGAACATGGGGTGTCCTTCGAGTCTCTTAAATTTTTCAGCTTGTTTTAGGACTCTGCTGTCACGTCTATCCTCCATTGACTGTAGCCCTATAATGCTTTCCATATGGTTGATTTGTGTGGACTTTAGGGCCCCTGTTGTAATACGTGCTGCTTGGTTTTGGAGTCTGTTTACTCTGTCAAAATTTGACTTTGCTGCCGTCGACCAAGCCGTGATGCCGTATTCCATAGCAGGTCTGACTCTGCCTGTGTACAGCTTTTTGAGGATATTCTCATCAGCACCCCATGTGGTACCAGCTAACATTTTCATGATGGCCATGCGAAGTTTTGCCCTTAGCTGTATTTTGTTTATCTGTGATTTCCACGTCATTCAGCGGTCTAGTGTGATTCCTAAGTATGTTGGTGTTTCATCTTCTCGTACTGCCTGCCCATTTAGTTGTAGCTTTGCTTGCTGGGGTTTATTTGACAAGGTAAAAATAGTGTGTGTAGTTTTTTGTTCATTTATTTTGAGCAACCACTTTCTGGACCAACTTTCAAGGGCTAGCAGTGAATCCTGCATGTGCACTCGTGCTGTGGTGATGTATTCTTCTGAAGTCCACATGGCCAGGTCATCAGCATAAAGAGAGTTGTGGACATTCTTGTGGATGTTTTCTGTTATATCATTTATATATATGAGGAAGAGTGTTGGGGAAAGGACCCCACCCTGTGGAACTCCATGTTCAATTGTAGTCTTTTTTCCTTTATTTTTGAGTTTGGAGATAACTTTGAGGATTAGGGTATGTTCACTGCTGGTGTGAAATGCATTAAACAGATGTGGGGATAGGGGAAGATAGTAACTGTGGGTCACAGAAATATTGAAAGTGAAAAAGGAAAGGAGAGAATGAAGTAATGGAAAATGATAAAGTATTTATTTTAAAAAAGCATATTTGTTTATGGCTAATGCAGTTGCATTAGGCACCACCATTTGACAGTGATTATTGCTGTGAGGTAATGCTGCTTAGATATTGGTGTAAATATATGTAGTATGTCTTCATAGTCTTAAAATGATACCCATCATCTGCTACATTTCATTGCCTTCAGGTTGAAAGAAATATGGAATCTAATGTCACAAGTCTAATTACAGAAATGAAGCAGGAAACAGACTATGAGGTATGTCAAATATTTATGCCCCATGTAATTCCCCTGGGTCTCTGAATAGATGAAGAAAGAATATGCCTACTGCACTCTTGAGCGTGTCGTACAAAGTGACTTGTGGGGTTTTGGGTGGGGCTGGCTACCTCATTATGTTAACCAAATTGTAACAGACTCCACTGCTGCAAGTGTATGTGAATGCTTGGTGCAGGCTTCTAACAAGTGGTCCAGCTGTAATGGTGCCTGTATGCTCTGTTAGGTGCACAAAAAGAAGATGAATGAAAATATTGACATTTGGAAGCTTTCAAGGGTGCATTCTTCTTCTTTGATCCTTAGCTGCCGACTGTCAAAGCATTCAGTGACCATCATGCCTGGTGGCGTCTTGTAGGGCAACAACAAATTGATTCCACTTTGCTTGGTCGGTGGCCATCCTTTGTACAGTGGTTCATTCTTTGCATCTCAGTGTCACAGTCCTCCGCAGGTTGTTTTTCATTTCCTTCTCTGTTACTCTCCAGCATTCCGCACCATAGAGAAGAACGGTAAGCACACAGCTCTGATATAATCTTAATTTTGTGCTTGTGCTGTACTGAGAGGACTTCCAAATGTTGTTTAGACTGTAAAGGTGTGCATGGTATAGTGTTAAATTTGTGAGAGAAAAAAAAAGAATGTTTTTGCAATTTGCTGGACATGTAAAGAAATGATTTTGAACAATTTTACGTGATCATTTTCATAATTTATCTTGATCTATACTGGGAATTTGTTCACTGAAGTCTTAGTTAAGCCTAATTATATGTATTTACTTAACAACTAAAGTTTGTGACTTGTAGGAAACTAAGTTTTTTTAATCAGGCACCAAAGAATATTAAAACAAATGTCCCAATTGTAATTGTAGGAGAAAAGCAGGATTTAAGTTACTGGTTTTTTAATTTTACTCGTCAAATAATGGTAGTAAGTAGGTTCCCATTAAAACTAGGGAGGAGGGGGGAGGGGCAGTTGCATGTCTAAAATATCTTTAAAACTTTATGACTTGACAGCTGGCATGGTTGAGGTGCCTTACAATTTCCTCTCCTTACTGCCATTCAAGTTAGAATCTTTTCCGTCAAAGGTTTACAGAGATTCTTACCACACACAAGTCAATGAACGGAAGGGGAAAAAAAAATCTTCTTGAACAGTTATGAACTGAATCAGCTTCTACAGAAGAGAAGAATTATGTTAAAGAGGGTTTTGGTGGAACTACCTCATCTGTTATGGAGCATCTAGAGTTACAAGTAATACCTGACCATCTTTGAGGGAGAAGAAATTCCTACAAAACGTTGTTATTGTTATAAAGAATTGACATCAATGCACTCCGGGCAAACCCATAGGTGCTCAGTCTCCATCAGTATATGTTGAATGTGAATGCTAACTGTTCCTGTAGCTTGCTAGTTGTAATCACAACAGATGCATCTTCTCATACATCCATCTCTACTAGCTTTACGTTTGATGCCAAATTCCAACAGTCTTAACCTTGATGATTCATCTATTGTAGTGTCATTCTCCAACAGACAATCATTAATTGCTCTCAGTATATCTCCCTTATCCATATCTAATGTCCCCACTATGGGTGCTCTTGATGCTAGTCTGTCAGCTCTTTCATTATCACATACACTAGAATGACTAGGACAGTATATCCACAATAGCTCTTGTAGACTGGAAGCTTCTATGATTGTTTTCCATTTGTGACGCAACCAACCACTTTGAACCTTTCAAAGCATGGACTGAGAGTCGGATACAATGATAGCCTTTGTTAGTGAAGTTTCAGTTATCCACCTTAAGGCTGCAGTAAAAGCATTGACCTCCATTCTCATGCTGGAAGTTGTTATCTTGTAAGCCCCGCTATGTTCAGCCCAGTACCTTAGCAGAGAAGCCCCAACCGGATTTCTCATCCCAGATTACAGACCCATTGGTATAGACAATGGCATCAAGAAAAAACAAAGAAAGATATCTGATCAAGTTAACCTATATGAAATTTACAGGAGTTCACAAATTACAGAGGAATAATGTTTACATCAAATACCAGCAGAAGGAAGGAAGGTTATCTGGTCAAGCTGTTTAAGATTTACAAGAGCACACAAATTACATAGGAACAATATTACTATCGGTGCCATGAAAAATATTAAACAGGATCATCTTTGAGAGATTAAAAGAGTCCATAGATAGACAGCTGAGAGATAAACAAACAGGTTTTAAGTAAAACAGATCATGTACAGACCAGACTGCCACATTGAGAATAATAGTGGAACAAAGTCTGAAATGAAACTGGCCTCTTTACATAGGTTTGTGTGGACTATGAAGATGCACTTGACAGGGTGGACAGACAATCACTTCAGAAATTGGTGAGACATTATAGAGTCCCCCTGAAGATCATTAACTTAATAAAGAAAACATGAAGACACAATGTGCAGAGCTCTTCATGGAGAAAGTTTGACAAAACTATTTGGGATAAGAGATAAAGTGTGACAGGGATGCTTCCTGTCACCATTTCTCTTCCTATTGGCTATAGATTGAATTATGAAAACATTGACCTCAACCAACAACTTTAGTCAACAGAAATGGTATCCAGTGACCAAACAACTTGATAATGTAGATTTATTAGATGGCCTGGCTCTCCAGTCCCATAGCCATAATCAGATACAAGACAATGAAAGTGCTTGGTGTGAGTTTACAGCAAGAAGTTTGAATATACACAGGGAGAAAAGAAAGATAATGGTAATAAATGCAACAAATGATAACAGTATTGCACTTGAAGAAATGCCCCTTCAAGATCATACATAAACCTTGGCAGCATTGTAGACCAAATGGGATGGACTGACAGTGATATCAAAATACGAATACAAAAAGCTAGAGGATCTTTCATTGCATTGGGAAATATGTGGAGAGCAAAAAAATCTTCAGTTCAGTGTCAAGTCAGTACGGCATGACTCTGAAACCTGGAGAAAACAAAGACAACAACCAAAAAAGCTAGACTTTCATAAATGGGTGCTTGCATAGAATAGAATGATTGAAGTGGTTTGACCGGATCACCTTGCAGAATGGATGACAAGAACCAAACAACTACCAGTGGTACAAGAGATGAGAAGAACCAAACAACTACCAGTGGTACAAGAGATGAGAAGAACCAAATAACTACCAGTGGTACAAGAGATGAGAAGAAGACACTGGAGATGGACACAGCACACATTGAGAAAACCTGTTGATAGCAATACCAGGCCAGTCCTTGTTCCATAGTCCCCAGGGAGAGAGAGGTAGAGGGAGACCAATGAGCACATGGAGAAGAGAACTGGAGACAGACATGAGGAAGACATAGTAGGATGTGAGCTGAAGGCACAAGAAAGGAAGACTTAGCATAAGTTTGTTGAAGGTCTATGCTTCTTGGACAGCTGAAGTAAGATGATGATGAATGTTACTATCAGTGTCAGGGAAAATCTTTAACTGGATCATGATGAATGTTACTATCAGTGTCAGGGAAAATCTTTAACTGGATCATGATGAATGTTACTATCAGTGTCAGGGAAAATCTTTAACTGGATCATGATGAATGTTACTATCAGTGTCATGGAAAATCTTTAACTGGATCATGATGAATGTTACTATCAGTGTCAGGGAAAATCTTTAACTGGATCATGATGAATGTTACTATCAGTGTCAGAGAAAATCTTTAACTGGATCATGCTTGAGAGATTAAGAGTCCATAGGGTTAGTCTAGAATTATCATTCCTCTTTTGTTTTTCTTTCTGTTATTTTTATTTCCTTCATCACCTAAAGATCTACTGAGTCATCGCCTGTCATCTACTGAAAAATTATGTTTGACCAGTTGCAAACTCCTGAACTAGATTAAAAGGAAGAATTTCTAAATTATTATTAATAACTTAATTCTTTTCTGTCATCATTGCTGAAGTACAGGTGTATAAACGAACCAACACTGTTAGCATTGCTCTTGTCTAAGAGTTAAAATCTTGTCTAACTGTGATTTACTCATATCTCTGGGCAGTGAGAGTGTGTCAAGTGTGTTCTGTCATTTTTATTCTCATTTTCTTTTTTAATTTGAGAAGTTATTTTATGGTTAGGGTTTGTTAACTGCTAGTGTGAAAGGTATTAAACAGATGTGGACCCAAGGGAGAGATAGGAACTGTGGGTCACAGAAATATTGGAAATGAGGGTGGGGAAACAGGCAGAAATGGAAAGTGACAAATTGTTTATTTAAAAAAAAAAAAAAAAAAAGCAAATCTCTATAACAAGGTTCCTCGACCTTTATGGCACCATATGCACATTTTATATTAACTAAAAAGGTTGAAGAGCAACAACCAATTTTTGGGACTCACTTATTGCTTACTTACTTAGTCATCCCTCTTCTGTCGTGAGGTGTAGAGGTTTAGAGGAGGGAGCGCCATACTATCCTATCGGCTGTCTTCTTTCTGGCCTAGCTCCAGTCCAGTCCTCAGTCATTCTGAGATTGTTTAATGTTGTCCTCCCTGTGGACTCGTCCCTGGCTTTTAGTTTCCCATACTTGTCATGGTAGCCAATCTTCTTCCATTCTGCAGACAGGGCCAAATAATCACAGTTTGGACTGTTCTACTTGAGTCTGCATCGGCTGGGTTTTGAGGCCTTGCCATACCCTCTGGTTGCTGACCATATCTGTTCTTGTCACTTTATCATCTCTCTCAGATATCTCATTTCTAAGATTTGAATCTGGCGTTTTTGTGGATTGTTGTCATTGCCCATGACTTGCATCCATATGTCAAGACTGGAATATAGGTGGGGCATTATACAGCCATCTTTTTTCTTGCTTGCTAACTTTTGCTGAAAAATCCTTGCTTTTTGGCCTGAAAAAATCTCCCAGCTGCTGCTCTTCAGGTAGCCAACCCTCCTTTATGTCTCACTTCCAGTCTATAACAGCTTTGAGGTAATTAAACTGGTTGACCTGCTCCAGGATCTGTTCTCCTAGCTTAATCTGATGCCTTCTTTCCTCTTGTGATGTCACCATGGTTTTTGTTTTGAAGCTGCTGATGACCATCCATCTCATCTCCAGCTACTTCCTTCCAGACTTGCAGGTTGGGTTGAAGATGTGCCTCTGATTTAGCAATCAGGGCAACATTATCGGCTAATGCTTGCTCTGAAATACAGACCCATCTCATCTTCCAGTACCCCACTGAATACTTGTTGGTCCTGTTCTTACATGATTTGATGCTGTGGTCCATGAGGAGTTTGAAAAGATGAGGTGACACAATATCACCTTGTTTTACACCAGTGGTGGTCCTGAACTCTTCTGACTTATGGTATTACCACCCTCACTCATTAAAACAAGGTATATTTTTACAAAACTAAAATGTAGAGTTAATATAAAAGACTGAGTAACACATTTAACAATACAGGTTGGTAACCCAGTGTTGCGGACAATGATTAAGTGGGATAGAGTATCTCCACTAATGTCACAGGGTTCTTTACTACACTTTAATGTTGAGAAGGTGGTGTGAATCTTCCCCTGTTGTGTTAGTGAGTAGTCTGTAGTGCTTCTTGTTGTTTGGTAATGGCTTCTCTTGACTTGATGGTGTGTTAGGAGTTGTTCTGTGAAACTAGGCAATGCCCATGATATTACAGACTTCACAACACATCTGGAACACCACACTTAGATAAAATGTTCTTGGATGCCTGGCATAGATGACTTCTACAATTTATACATGTAACACAAGATACTTCATCATACAACACATTCCATAACAGTTTACAAGATATACATCAATGTTAGTCAATAAAAAGGTTTGACACTTCAGAAATCCTACTGGTGATTTCTAGGAAAATATGTAATCAATTCTGTGTGGATAGCACATGTAAGACTGTCATCTGCTTGTAAATAACAGCTTAGCTACATGAGCCACTGTGAATACACTCTCGTAGTTAATAGGTCGGTCACAAGACATGTCCCATACAATAAGAACTCGTGGTTTCAATGAAGATAATGTACTTCCTTTATATTTAACTGTTCTCTAAAGAACATACATTCTGCAATCAGCCGTCACTGGGTGAATTACACAGCTCCTACCTTGAGCTTACATGTATTTATCAAACTCCAATAGAATTCTCATGTTGAGATATACATAATCAATAATTATTCCACATACATGAATAGAATGGCATGGGACACACACACACACACACCTCCAGAGGGCATGTAGCCTCTAGCTCACAAAAAGTGAAAATCACACTGACTGTTCCTTGCAAATTTATGGCTATTGCAACTGCATTAAGCTAAAGCCTCACTATTTAACAATAATTATTGCTTGGTGTTGATGGTATTCAAGTGTTAGTGTAATATATTTTTATTACAACTTTATTTTCTTAATGTGATACCTACAGTAGTACATCTAATACTGTTCATTGCTTTCAGGCTGGAAGAAATGTGGCAGCTAATGACACAAGTCTGTTTGCAGAAATAAAGCAGGAAACAGATGTTAAGGTATGTACCATATTTGTAACATTGTTTAGAAGCTTTAATAATATTGTGGCTTGGATTTATGGTAAACTGTTAATGCTCAGAGAAGAAGATATTATATTCCAATATGCTGCACCGATAAAGAATTTATTTTGGACAGTTTTAAGTGATCTTTTTCAGAATTTATGGTGGTCTATACTAGGTATTTGTTAATCTAAAATTCTAGCTTAATTGTATATAGTTAACTAAACTAAAGTTCATGACTTGTAAGAAACGCAGTGTTTACAAGGCACCAAAGAATATTAAAACAATTGTCTCAAATGTAAATGTAGGTGAAAAGCAGGAATTGAGTTGTAGGTGGTTTATTTTACTGATCACATATTGAAGGTTAGGAGGTTTCACAAAATCCTAGAAAGGTAGGGGGGATTGGGGCAACTGCCTATATAAAACATCTTTAAAACATTGCGACTTGACAGGAGACAAGATTGAGGTGCTTTACCCTCTCCACTGCTGTTCAGGTTAGGCCCTGGCAAAGACGTTTGAAGAAGTGTCATCGACCAGGGACTGGAATAACCAGAACGGCTCTTGAGCTGACCCAGCTCTAATGGTACCTTCGAAATTGGCGAGTATCTGCCTGAATGGTGGGGGACACCTGTCATTGTACAGGGAAAAAAAGGGATACTCACTTAAAATCAGTCTCAGGCTAGACATATCAACCGGAGATTTTGCCTCAATTAATAGTGGGCGTACGATAAATAAAATAAAAAATAAAAAAATATGAAATGCGATATACTAGAGCAGGTTAATTTTATTCTGACTGCCACATCATAATTTATTCTGAATGAAAATAAACAAGAAAGAAGGGTCAGTCCAATTTTATAATGAATGTGGTGTGGGCTATGCCCAGTGCAAATCTCATGAGACAGCTTTGTGTTTGAAGCCTGTGGGAAAGTTAGTAACAAAATAAAAGTGGAAGTAGTGGTAAGGAAAAGAAAAAAAGTAAAGAGGTGGCAAACATGTAGTATAACAGCAGGCTGATCACCCGCTTGCCAGCCATACTGATTACGGAAACAACAGTTAATTTTTTGTTGTACCAATAAACGCCATTAGGCATAACGGAACAACAATTAGTTTCTTGTTGCCCTAAGACGCCTCTAGGCGTACTGGCTATGGACTGCTTTGTCGGTCAGTGGCTAAGGACAGAAGAAGAAGTAGAAACATGTAGTATGCAAGAACACACCATATGATAACAGGAAACACAAGATTTCTAACAGTATACAAGGTCCTGTGTAACCCTGACAGCTTATATTTTATGATTCTGTTAAGATGGGCTGACATACAGATTCACACAACATAGATTGAGAGAATAAATCAAGCCAGGACAATCCAAGGTTTAATTTGACATAATAAATTCAACAGAAAATATTTTCAGAGCATTTCAGGTATTACTTCTGACATCACATATCGAGTACCTTCTTTCATGACCCTAGTTACTTTTACTGCACATATTTCCATTAATGTGCCCGGTTTCATAAACAGCAGTTACATTGTTACAGCCTGAAATTTGACTAATTATCCCACTGATAAATGAGAGGCCCAGCCTGCTTTGGGATTTCACAGTCTTGAACGTTATTAACCCTTTGAACCCTGGCCACCCAGCCTGTAAAATCCCCTTCCCTGGGCTCCTGAGCAAAAATGCACAAAACAGACACATAAGCAAAACTAGTTACTGTGACACAACAATATAGTCAGTTTTAACTATTTTATCTCAAATTGACTGACCTGATCATCTCCAATATTCCTGCTTAGTGTGCCAGTCCTCCCAGCATGTAGACCCTTCCTTTAGGCACAGATAGCTTTCACAATATTTACACCAGAATTTAGTCTTCACTTTTTTTGAATGGTCTGTCTTTGTAGGCCATGTCTGGGAAGTCACTAACATGTTTGTTGAATTTGTATGCACACACAACACAAATGTTATTGCCAGTAGCTTGTGGAGACACTTGAGGATGATGCAAGCCCACATTTTGCAGCCTCTGATGTGCATCAACACGGTTGTGAAGATTCATTGCCGCTGTTCTGTAATCGCCAATGAGTGATAAACAGATTTCATTCATGAACATACCAAATGTTCTGTAGCGTCTTCCAGTTACATTGTGGGGATTGTATTTATTCATTAGTATATAGGCATTATTGCATGCCCACATGAAAAATTTCACTATGAGCCGTCGAGGCCAGCGATAATGCCGGCGCGTTTTATTGAGACAACAAACTTGGTCGTTGACATCGCAGCCACCCATGAAAGTATTGTAGTCAATACAAAGTTGTGGAGTTTGAACATCCACAGTTGTTCCATCCTTATTTCTCCTTCTAACAGTTCCCATTTCTGTTGGGTATGATAATTAGATATAAAATTGATGGGTCTTTGGTCCATCCATACAAGGCAAACAATGTTATTGAACAGACAAATTCTGATTGCCCCCTGCACATTTTCTTCTTTCCTGACAGTTCTTTTGGATAATATTTCCTATTTGTCAATGCTGTCCCTACTGCAAGTGTTCCATAATCACTGTATAACTTGTCAAAGAGAGTTACACTGTTATAAAATCTGTCCATGACAAGAATATGGTTTTTGTTTGCCAAATCACCTGAAGTCAAAATCCTGATGATGACACTACCAACAACACCGAGTTCTGGAATAAAATCCTCTGTTTTTCCAGTGTAAATTTCCAAATTTAGAATATAGCCCGAGCTCGCTTCACATGCCATGTAAGCCTTTATTCCCCACTTTACGGGCTTTGATTTTATGTATTGTTTGAAGGCAAGTCTGCTTTTAAGTGGGATCATGCCCTCGTCTAAACTCAAGTGTTGTGAGGGTGAATAATAATATCGAAATCTTGGAAGCAACAAATTCAGCATGGGCCTTACTTTGTACAGTTTATCTGCTTTATCCAGAGCAGGGTTCTCTTCATCTACAAGATGAAGAAATGTCCATATAGCAAGAAAGCGATCGCGTTCAATTACAGTGCGAAATCCAGGAGTTTGCGGAATGAAGTTCGAAGACGAGCTGGACCAGTAATCTTCGTAACGTGGTTTATTCACACTGTGCTCCATTTGAAGACGCAGTCCAAAGAATGCTTTTACCTCTGGCACTGTTACATCTTTATAATTTTTAGCATAGTAGCTGGTTGGCTTTTTGCTTTTTACTTGCTCAGCACGTCTGTTTGTCTGCTCACACAAATTGTGCCAGAAATTACTGTCGAGGAAAAGTTCCAAAAATTCAATGGCTTTACTCTCAGGAGAAATGGAATCTGGAATATTCTTAGAGCCTATCTGTTCCACAAATGTTGTGTCTAGGTAAACATAGGTCTAAATATATTTGCGGTAGACCAACCTGTATCAAATTTACTTGATACATTGTGTGGGGTACGCCCCTTTCCACGCCCGTGAACAATAGCCCGATTCCGTGAGGGGCCAGGAACGGGGTTAGAACTAGATTGATACATAATCTGATTCACCAGGTTTCATCACTCGATTCATTTTCGGATATCACTTTCACAATAATCACCATCTAAATCTAATTCATCAATCCTCCGAATCATTGAGCACAAGCTCAACAGCTTGTTCCGTTGTTGCCTTTTAGAACGGTATTTCCTGGGTTTTCAACACGCCTTTTCATTATGAAAACAGTTTAAAAATTGCAAAATATTATCACGTCATGGGTGCCGCCATTGTGGTTTAACATTCCACAAGACGTGTACTTCCTGATGTCATTATTTTTCACACATTTCCATTCCGGCCCCGTACTGCTAAGCTATGTGTGTCAGGCCGAAAAAGCGGTCGCTCGGGGTACAGATTATTTACACACTGACCGAAATTTCGGGACCTTGGGTTCAAAAGGTTAATAAAGTACACATAAAATAGACATCTAGTCCTTCTATCGACTTGGCCAACTTTGAGTCTCCCTCTGACATATAACTTT